>JAENRP010000225.1:0-44610 GCA_024741835.1 Diplocarpon mali
CTGGGAATGGCTCAAACTACCTATACTGTCATGGGGACTGCGAGAAGATAAGCAAGGTAAGGTTGGTAGGTAGGCACCAGATGTAGAGAAAACATGCATGCATTCTCAAGTCGCACGCCGATATGGCCGTTCGTCCTTCAACTTCCTTGGCCCTGAGCAGCGAGAGGATCGTGGCAAGTACGGCGATCCGGGTCTTGCGGCGTTTGAAATGGCCTTGGTGACGGCGTGTCCTGCAACGGCCAGTGGTGTGCTGCTTTGGATGCTCGCGTTTCTCTCTGCGCCGTTCTGTCCTGTCCATAGCCTTCCTGTGTCTGTTTCTGTGTCTGTGTCTGCCTCTTGTCTGCCTCTTTGTTTCCCCTCAAGACATCTCCGTCTGCTCTTCCCACTCGCCTATCCTCTGCCGCCAGATTCTGGCACACGTCCCGATGCTCATGCGGTGTTTCGTCCCGCCAGCTGCACCACACATCTGGGAAGCTGCGAGGACCCGCGGTGCTGCGGCGCGGAAGGAATAAGCCACCTGCTATAAGGGCTTGGGAAAAGCAGCGCCGCGCAGAGCTGGGTCATCTCCGGATCCGGAAGTCACTCCGGCTTGGATATCATAGGATTTGGCGCAGAGTTGTCGTTCGGTTCCTCGCTAGAGATCCTGCTCCTCTGTAAACAAACGGAAATACACGAATAGCCCATCGAGACACATGTGTGCTGCCCAGCGGCCGCCCAACGTCGTGCTCGCACCGGGCAGCCTGCCGCGAGAGGAGAGATACACACACATGCCTCCCTGACCTTGACAGGCCACGGCAACGGGCAAGCAAGTGCCGACCAAGCCAGAGGGAAACCAGACACCGCTCTGAACCATAAAGGAGACGGCTCGTCTGCTGCCTACCTCCCTACCGCTGCCCCGCCTCCCTCGGTCTACGTGAAGATCTGTCTTGCTCTGCGGTGGCGGTCAAAGGCGTGCGTTGGTGAAGCCAGCCCCGCCGGCAAGTCGCATCTCTTGATACGACATCAAGGACTGCTCTGCAGATGGCATCTCGTGCCAGGAGTCACGTACTGCTTTGCACATGGCATCTCATCTCAGAAACAGAGAGGTTGAGCTCCGCTGGCTCGACGTCCCAGGTGACTCTGTTCCCCCGTTCATGCATCATCACTCCCTCACCTTGGGCGCGTTGCTATTGCGGTTGCGGTTGCGGTTCGCTTGTTAGCGCCGTTGTTGCCCTCCCATAAAAACATCCTCACGCGCCAAGATCCACTCTCTTCCCTCAACCACACAACACACATTCGTTTTCTGCAAAACACACGCGCCCACCTTGTACGAGACAACCCCTCGATCTGACAGATCACTTCCCATTCGTACTCTGTACTCTCCTCCACTTCACAAACCACAGTCCTTACTTGCAAACCATTCCATCGACAAAATGCGTTCCTCAGTCACCGCCGTCGCTGGACTTGCCTCGATGGCTGTCGCAACCTTCTCGACCATTGTGGTCCACGAGACTACCACAGTCAGCGTTGTCCACTGTGCGCCCACCCACACTGGTATGTACATCTCGACCTTTCTCTCTCCCCGTCGCCCTCCTGAGCGTGATCCCACGTTATGGTCGGCGCGCTCCTTCGATCTCACCCTCACCTTCACTTCTACCCAGCGCGTTCACGCTAACTCGAGGGTGCCAAAGACTGCATTGGCGGTAGCATCACTGTCCTCACCACCCTCTGCTCCACCTCCACCTCTACCGTGGCCCCCGCCCCTGAGGCTACTCCTCCCACCTCCAGCTACTCCGCTCATCCTGTCGCTGAGAGCCCGCCTCTTCCGCTCCTTTCGAGCTCTGTTGAGGTTGCTAGCTCGTCTGCCGCCGTCCCAACCAGCAGCGCTGTGGTCTCATCCAGCCCCGAGGTTACCAGCACCACTGCTAAGGCTACGTCAAGCTCCGAGGTTGCCGGCATCACCGCTGAGGTCCCATCCAGCTACGAGGCTGCCGGCACCACCGCTGAAGCCTCATCCAGCTCCGTGGCTGCCAGTACCACCACTGAAGCTTCATCCAGCTCCAAGGCTGCCGGCATCACCGCCGAGGTCCCATCCAGCTCCGTCGAGCTCGTTCCGGGCAGCACCGCTGAGGTTCCCTCCACGTCGTCCGAGATGCCAAGCTCCACCGTAAGTCGAAGCCTCTTTCGACTCCCATGCGCCGCAAAATACACACTAACATGCCGCCAGGTTTCCATCGTTGCTCCAGGTACCACCAAGGTTATCACCCTGTCGATTCGTCCCGCTGAGGGTCCCAGCTACGTCCCATCGGTCACCCCGGTCTTCAGCAACACCTCCGAGTCCCTCCTCACCGCATCCGGCAGCCCAACCTCAGTCACCAGCACTGTCATCACTACGACCACCCCGGCCACCAACTCGAGCCCAACCTCTGCCACCGTTTCCTCCGCGGCTGCTACGCACAGCGCGAGCGGTGCTGCCAATGCCGTGGCTCCAGCCATCAGCTTGGGTCTCCTCGCTATCGCTGCCTATGTTTTCGGATAAACCGACACCTCTCCGATCCTGACCGAATACATGGGGCACATGTCAAGAAACGAGCACACGCATCGGGAATTTACATGTACCATGTGGAAACAGATGATGGTCGTCACTCTTTGCGCATTCACTTTTCGGTTGGAATCATGAAGGAAGGGGTCATAGCACGTGTGATTTCATTCGGGGAGAGCTTGTTTCTGTCTAGAGCATCAGAACTAGAGAGGAGTGAGATCTAGCTGGATTTGGCTGGAGGTGACGGTAGATAACTGCACTGTTACGTACTCTTCTCAAGGCTTGGCATGATAGGTAGAAAAGTACAAAATACGAAAACACTACAACCCATCAAACAGAGCTCTCAAGGCGAATACAGATACGAACAGGTAAGTCAAGTTCACTGGTGAGCAGCCATGCTTCAGCATCGACGGGGCAGGCTGGCGTAGCTGGCATCAGATATCTTCCCAACCCAGTTCAGATCAATGCATTCGTTGCTCTTCAGGAAGCCAGCAGACAGCAAGGCTGCTCAGAACATACAAGACCAAGCCCGAAGGCAAGCCCTGGCACGCAGCAATACACCCGTCTCACGCCCCCGGCCTAACACCCCACCCCCCTCTCTGGCAGGGGCTCAACAACCTCGAGCTGCATCTCTCTCTTCTCCGCGGCGGTCATCTCACCCCTCCTCCCGGACGCCCAGGAAGGCGAGGAGCGTGAGGCGGCTTGCGATGGAAGGACATGGTCTGTGTCTCGGTCTGGGTCCCGGTCTCGGTCTCGGTCTGCCTCTCCCGAACATAGCTTCGGCGATTTCGAAGCTCCTCTAGCGACGAGAGGCCTTCTTCCACTTGAGCCTGTGGAAGAGAGCCATGGAACGCGTTGCAAAGGTTCTGCCAGTGGAGCTCTCAGTCCCAAGTCCCGTTCCGGTTCCGGTTGCCGTTGCTGCTATGGCACATAGAACACCAGGGGGGCCTCGAATTGTCATCCGAGCCAGAGCTAACCATCTCTCATGGCGTGCATCGGGACCTCCCACCAGGCGATCGCCAGACGAGGAGGCGAACACTGGCCCGTCAGGCATTGGACGTTCCGACAGACTCGACTCGGAGCCAGAGGGCTGTTGCTGCAGGGCCAGCAGCCTGCTCCGAGTCGTTCCGGCATGCGATGAGTCGAAGCCGCAGGGTAAAATACCTCCTCCTCCACAATCTGGAGATGACCTTGACGCCCAGCTGGCGTGCAGGCAAAGGCTTTGTTCACGCTTATTGTCCTGGGACCTTGGGCAAGGCGGGTGGTAGGTACCGCGATAAGGGCGCCGGCGCCGATAACACCAAGAGGACAGAAGCCCGTGCAGTCATTAGTCAATTGATTATCCGGTGCGGCCCTCACGGTCCGTGAGGCGAGCTCATGTGTCCATTGCATTCCATTCACCTCACGGCGTAGCATAGAGTGATATGAGTCCATCTCTGCAATTCCAGGCCAGCATCGAGTTCTTGCATGCACCCTGATCGCAAGGTAGGAGGGTAGAAGGTATGCATCCATCTCCAGAACGTCTGCGAGCGCAAACCACGTTGAAACAACGAAATTGATCGACACCGGCACTGCCCAGGACCACAACAGTCCAGTGTACCCCGCCATTCGCGCCGCAAGAACGCTCTCGAAGCTCAACCACAACAACAGCCCGCCATGGCCGAATCCGCTACTCCCAAGGCGTCGTACTCCAACGACCCGGCGCTCTACATCTACACGTCGCTGACCGCCGGCTCCTCGCACATCGTCACCGCCACCGCGCGCATGGAGACAATCCTCAAGGCGAACCGGATCCCGTTCAAGGCGATCGATCTTGCCACCGACGAGAAGGCACGCATGCTCTGGGGCCGGAGGGCCGGAAAGGACGCGTCGGGACGCCAGAGAAAGATACCTGGCCTGGTGCAGATGGGACTTGTCCTGGGCGTGAGTGTTCCCGGAGGATCCTGCTTGACAGCTGCTTATGTGCCCAGGACCTCGTGGAAGTCGAAGACTGGAACGAATACGGCGAGCTGAAGCAACACGTCAAGATCGTCAACGCGCCCGGATCCCTGGTCCTCAAGCCTGCGTTGAAGCCGCCCGCATCTGCGCCAGCCAAGGGCGCACCCGCACCGGTGGCCAAGGAGAACGTGAAGCCGGCGCCCGAGCTGGCGGAGAAGAGAGAGGCCGAAGAGACGCAATCGCCTGCGAGTGCTGGCCCTTCACCCATATCTCTGGCACTGAGACAAGCAGGACAGGAGGCTGCTCAGAAGGCGAAGGACAACAAGAAAAGCACCAAGCCCGTGGACACCCTTCGCGGTGTTGGAGAGGCGAAAGCTTCAGAGGAGGCTCCCCAGGAGGATGGCAAAAAGCCCGTTGGGGATTCTCTCGACGGGGGCGAGAAAAAGCCAACCGGGGCAGTTCTCCAGGATACCGAGTCAGCAGCTACCGAGGGGGTTCCTGAAGAGACCAAGGAAGACGAGCAAAAGCCCCCTGGGGATTCTGTGGAGGAGGGCGAGAAGAAGTCTTCTACCGCGAAACCCCCCGAGGCGACCGAGTTGAAAGCTCTCGAGGAGACCAAGGAGGATGAGAAAAAGACACACGAGGAGCCTGTTGGAGAGGACGAGAAGAAATCTCCCGAGGCAATTCTCAAGGAGACCGGGTTGAAGGCTCCCGAGGAGACGAAAGAGGCCGGCAAAAAAGACCCTGAGTATCCGGTGATGGAGCACGAGAAAAATTCCTCTGAAGCAATCCCCGAGGCGACCGAGTTGAAAGCCCCCGAGGAAGCTAAGGAGGACGAAAAAAAGGCCCCCGAAGAGGTCACCGAGGGGACCAGGCAGAAGACTCTCGAGGAAACCTCCAAGGTTACTGAGCAGAAGACCGTGAAAGCCATACCACCACCCATCTCTATCGCCACTCCGACATCGAAGACATCGCCAGCCAAGAAGCTTCCTCCTCTCGAGACCAATGACTCATTCCAGTCACCCTCGTCCACCGCCTGGAAGGGCGCAGCAGGGAAAGGTCACAACCCGCATAAGTCTATCGATAGATTAGATTCGATACAGTCGCCGACCTCGTCGGCTTTCAAACCCATAGATACGTTTCCGACTATTATGCTGCATAGAGGCTTCTCGGCCTTGGGAGTCCCACCAGCGGAGACCAAAAAGGCCGAAGAAGTGCTTAGCATCCCGGGAGAAGACGACGCCTGACGAGGAAGAAATGTTTGATATCTGCCTTGGGAGCGCGGAGTAGCTGATTCAATACCACCTTTGACGGTTTCTGTTTGTTCGGGCAAAGGCCTCATACCATTAGTTCATGTTACAGACCTGGAGCTTGACTGTGAATATCTTGGAAGCAGTCCTTGTCCTGTCGCATATTACCATCTCAGATCAAGTCAGCAATTGGCCCCTTCGTTTATTTAAAGCGCAGCCGGCGAGAACCTACTCCTTGAAATGCTACTGAATCATCACCACATCACCCTGCGATACATTGTCATCTTGTCCTGATATTCGGCGAAGCTCGCCATGCACGATTAAATTTTTGTCGTGGTGGACAAGCTTCCGGGCATGATTTGATGTGCTCGAAACCCATCCACTGATTCCCTCTGTGTCTCCTTTCAACTACATGCCCCCACTTCCTTCTGCTTAGCGACATATCTCTGGACTAGGGAATTGATACTCCTTCGCCGTCTCTGCTCCCGAGCTGGCTCCATTGGGTCGGATCACGCCGAGTCAGTGACTGAAGCATTCACAGGATCTTTCGTGACCTCGCCGGGGCTCTACAGCTAGTGCGATTTCATCTGACATGGATGTGGAGCCAAGTGACATGATGGTGTTTTGGGGTAGTGCCTCGGGGACGTCATTCTCGGCAGTCTATTCCTGTTGAATACTACCGTGGCACATTTCACATATTATAGTCTTCGGCCGCCGCTTGCGATGATTTCTCTTGTGATATGTTCTTCAGTCTAGCCGAGAGCCCAGCATTCCGACCGGTTCCTTGTCACCATGAGCCTATCCAAAGTGTCCCTTGCTTGACCCGTGGCCGCATCCGGCTTTGGCGATATCCTCGAGGAATCTATGCCCACAAGATCTGTAAGGTCGACATTGCTCCCACCCTGCGAGTCCAACATTTGTATCTCGCCAGCAGGTACCCATGTTGTAGCGCATGTCCTGATGGTTCTACGTCTTGGAGCTCTAATTTTGCACCGATGGCGAGTGGATCTGTCGTAGCAGGGTTGCCGCAACCTGCTACCATACGTCGAGACGCTGTAAGATATGGGGTCGAGTTAGAATGTGTGTTTGTCTTCCACGAGGACCAGATCATGCCGGGGAGGTATAATGGGGAGTCAATCGAAACAAGAAAAAGTCTTGATTACAAGCAGCGAAGCGAACGACGCTTCAGCAGATGCGACCCTCGCTTCGTCAACGACAGAATTTACAACAGCTGGGGTCGGTTCTGCGAAGCGAAGATGGACAACCAAAACCTCAACCCCTACACATCTGAGCCCCTGCTCATTGCGAGAGATGTCCTCCGGCGAAAAGTCAAGGCACTGGGTCCTGACCCGCGCAATCCCCGAGTCATGGGGACCATGACGCCCGCAGACAAGAAATCGATCGACTGGGACTCTGGACGATGGATTCTGACCCCAGATGCCTCGGTCTGTGGGGTTGGATCGGAGAATATTGCGAAGTGGCTCCCGAACAAAGTTTTAGCTCCTGGCCAAACGTGGGACTCCTTCGACTCTTACGGCATCGAGATCGTGTCCCCTATCTTGAATTCCAACGAGATGAATGATAAGTTTCGCATCCGCGACATCGTGGGTGCAATCCGAGGATCCGATACCGAGGACAACGCCGCGTTCGTCACGAATCAGTGTGGTCTCCACGTACACGTAGAAGCACCTACCGCCAGCGACTTTCGCAAAGATCCCGATCCCGGGACGGAAGCGGTGGATGAAACGACCGAGGAAAAGGAAGTTCGGGAGGCTGCCGAGCAGGCCGGTGCAGAATCGCTTGCCGATGCCGTGAAGAAGGAGCTCGCCATGATTCTCCTTGTCTATGAAGATGAGATTGCTCGCTTGCACCCACCATGTCGCCGGCCCGGACACTTGAACGCAGCCTTTTCCTCCTCGAGTAACCGCCTCGGCCTGATCAAGGAAGGTCTGGACAGATTTCCTGGACGGTTGTGCGGCCCGGAAGTCGACACATCAATGGCCGCCTGTACGAATCTAACCGAACCTGTCGGCGGAGTGACAGGGGTTGACTGCTCATTGCGGGCAGTCAGCCAGGTTGCCTCCATTCCTGATATCCGTGCAGCCATGGAGAAGGCCACCGTCGAGCAGATGGTCGAACTCCTAAACTGGCCAGCTGTCTCTAGATTCAACGAGAAACCAAACCGAGAAAATGGCGATAAAGACCGCCAGGTCAATCTCACCTACATGGTCCGCAGCGGCAACCTCCCAAAGACCATTGAGTTCAGACAAGCCAAGGGCTCCCTTGACTTCGGCGACATCTCGCGCTGGGCTGACTTCTGCGTCGGCCTGGTGCGACTGGCCCGGCTTTACGTCGAGGACAGGTCTCGATTCCCCGTGCAGAACTGGGGGGATACTCTTCTCGCCGACGGAACTACCCAGTACAACAGGATAGATGTGTTCGACCTCATCCGCGATATGGAACTCGGGCAAACGGCCAGCGAGTACTGGGAACGACGAGTTGAAAGGTTCATGCTGGGCAAGGTAGGCGACGAAAATGACAGGCTGGACGATGAGAAGCCACCTGCCGCATCATTGCCACCGGATGCGAGGCCCCGCTCGTGGAACGAGCGGAAAGCGAGCCAATGATGACGACGAAGACGGAGCAGAAACGAGAAGGAAAAACAAAAGCAAGACTGCAAGTCCTCTCGGTACCCAGAGCTCCAACAGCAGAGCCGTGTGGCGTTGAGCGGCGCCCGGAGTCTCGCTGACAGATGCCCTGGTCTCGGTCTCCTTCCGCACCTTGCCTTTCCCCAGTGATGCTTGGGGATCTGTTGGATTCACAAGGTGTGCACACCAAGAGGGAGGGAAAATCGAGTCTGTCGTTGGTTGTATTGGTTGTAGATGATTATTCTAAGAGGAGGTAGAGAGAAAGGAAGTAGAGTAATGCTGCCTATGCCAAGGCTTTGCATGTGACACTCCACGTGACCGATATTCACTCTATTCCTACAGTATCCGCTGGACTGAGATGGGACGAGACAGAGAAAAGGGGGCGGAGAACCCAGAGAAAGAGAGCCCGGAGAGAGAGCTGCTGCTCGCTCCTCGGCTCAGCCTGCAGCAGAACGAGCCGCTGCGACTACCGAGGGATATCTTCCAGCAAGCGCCAGCAGGCCCGGCGGCGCGCATGGGCGTGCCATCCCCAACCGAAGCGGTGGTCTCCAGCGAAGTCGACATGATAGAAGTCGACGTGTGCTAGCTTGGACGAAGCTGGAAGCTCCCCTGGTGTCTGGGAGGTCGAGTCTATACGGCTATTATGTGTAGTGCTACTACATGTATGTATGTATGTATGTATGTATATATCAGCACCCGTACCCATCTCTCTGTTTCTCCAGGGTCTACACATGTATTTTTCTATCGCGGCTGCAGGAGTGACGGTTCTCAAAGCCTCCCGCCGGTATTGGCCTTGGGTTCTGTTCTGTATCGCACTCCGGGCCTGGAGGTCCGAGATGTCTGGACCGGGGCTGGAGTATTGCTCCTCTACCCTGTGAGCCCCTGTAAGCCCCTGTGAAGCGAGGATAGCACGCCCTCGCCGTCTGAGACGTCGGAGACGGCGAGTCGCCAATCGCTACCACGGGGACGATGGTGAGGTGGCTGGTGGCCCACCGGGCGCGGGTTGTGTACTGGCGAGGTGCTCTTGACGGGACCGAGGGCACAGTAGTCGGGTCATGGGGAGGTCATGGGGCAAGGCGTCAAGTCACGGCTGCACCTCGGCTTAATTGAGACTTTCGTATTCATCTCAACACCCGTGGTATCATACCCACGCCCCCCAAACGATTACCAGGGGTATATTCTCCAGAATGCCCAAAAACTCACCCAAACGCACCGCATTCCTGACATCTTGATCTTTCCCGGCCCCTGCCGCCCCCCCAAAATCAACTTCCAATTGCCACGTGAGCTCACGCCTCTCTTCAAATCCACCGTCAGCTCTGTAAAATCCGCATACCCAATCCTCACCGTCTGACATCCCTTACCCCTCCCACTCCAAATTCAGCCTCTCGTATTGCGCCTCGTCACTCCAGTACTCTTTAGCATTCCCCAGGGCATTCGCGGTGCGCACCAGAGCCTGCTTCTCGCCGTTTCTTACCAGCTCGGCAGACCTCTCGAGCTCGCTCTTGAACGTACGCTTGGTTTCGTGCGGGCTGGTGGTCGTAGATAGGACTCCTCTGGCGGTTGGGCCTTCCGCGGAGATTCGGAGCTGCACTTTGACGAGGTTGGCTTCCGTGTTTCTTTTGACAGTAGCGATCCGCGCAGTCTTTTCTTCGTTGATGTCCTCCACTGTCTTTGGGACGAGACCCAGTATTTCCTTCATCACGGCGACTTCCTCGACCTTGACGTTCGAAGCATTCTTGGCGAGTGCCCTGTTAAAGTTGGTGAGGTTGAGATCAGCAGGTCTCAAATCGCTACCCCTGTTTTCTGTATCCATGACAACTGCAGAGACACATTCTTACTTGTCGGTATTGTGCGGCTCTTGTTAGATGCTGGTTGCTACGATACGAGCCTCGAAAGGCATCGTGCCATCTTCCGCAAAGTCTTCTCCTGCCTCGGTACTGTCTGCGATTCACGTGGCTGAAGAGGATGCACTAGGGCAGTTTGGCGAGTCGTAATCCGAATACCAGAACCTTCTTTCATCATATTCATTATCACCTCACTGCTGCTCCGCTGTCATACTGATGAAGCTGGCCTGCACTCTCCGATTTGGCCTTGACTTGCTTGGCCTCCAAGAACGCCTTGGCGAGGTCGAGGATTGTGGCATCCTCTCTCTTCGAACTGGGTGTTACGGGGCTCCATTTCGAGAGGTTGCTCGTATCTGAGAGACTGTTTGCGGTCCCAGGCAGCTCTGATATACTTGTCGGGATTTCGAGTTGCGTTTCTGTTGGTAGATGTTCCCTGTTGTTGATGTCATTGCTTAGCGAGGCCTTGGCAATATTATTGTTGTTGCGCCACAACGCGCGATGTTCGGGCATCTTGCTGTGTCGGTCAGCGTTTTCTGCTCCTTCCACGATATTTTCAAAGAAAGCCTTGTCCTCGATGCTATACCCATCCTGGCTCATCAGGAACTTCAGACGCTTACCGAAGGAATTCAGGAACTCGGGGACTCGCTATCGATACACACTGTCCTTTCCTCGCTAATCACATCCTCCGTAACGATTTCTGTTGGCTTCTATGATCTCCAGTATTCATGTTCGCGTTCCATCGTATTAATCTGATCGTCTACTGGTATGGCGTTGATCTCCCTATTCCGACCTCTTTCCAGATCTCTGCAGCATTTCACTGCTGCCTTGTATCGCTTATATATCTCCTTTATGGTCTTCTCGAAAATGGCAGAATCGATAAACTCATATAGTTGGAATGTGATGGTAGGCTGCAGGTATTGCTTTTGCTGAATTAGAGGTATGCATCGGAAGGGTTACCGAGTGCTAGCGAGAATGCAGGGCTACTAAGACGATGGCAGTTCTCTGGGTCACGAAATGCATCGAGGTGTGCAACAGTATTTTATCTCATTATAATTAAGACTGTTCAAAGTATTTCGTGGTCGATTTGCTTGTGAGCTAGCTCTCCTTGTGATTCTTGGTAGGAATCATAGCCCGTGACTATCTAGAAGACGTGACTGTTGATTTCAGGGTGTTCTGCATAATTATTAAAGTAGCCACAGGGAACAGAAAACCTAGGAGGGTTCGCTGTTTCAGACTTGATATGCTAGGTGTATATCGAGTATTTCGAGGAAGCTTGCTAAAATCATTATCAGGCGCTGTATTTTGTCCGGTAAAGTCAGAAACTTGCGAAAGTAGTAGCAAAATGCTGTGGCTATGTATATTTGGAATCCCAGACCCGGAAGTGAAGTGTGGTAAAATGTCAATGAGTTAGTCTCTGACCTAAATATCTTAATTTTGGTTAGGCTAGAAGTAGTTAACCAAAATCTGAAGCGGAACATATATCACTGAGCATCCCCATAATCACATTCAAGAAAACACAAAGCATGGAGGCAATGCTAGTTCATTGTCTCTAGGACTTTTGAAGAGTCTCACAGCTCTGGTCAGTTCAAATCCGTAGTTGCGTGTCGTAATCTCGAAATCGAAGACCCTGTGCGTGGGACCATCTCGGGTAGAACTGAGTCCAGAGATACTAAGTGAGTCTGGTTCAGGTCCTAAGGCGATTCGCGGTACCTGGCGGCTTCTTGTGTAAATTTCGGCATTTTTGACTCCGGAAAGCTTCAGTCTATTGGATCGCAAATCATGCACCCGCCAAACATCTGGTAAATGGGATTAGCAAGAATTCAGCCCCAAAGATCGATCATTCAAGCACTCGTGGCGCAGCTGCCCATGTTAGAGCTTACCCAAGATAATCCTCTTTGATACTGGCAATGGCGTACATCTCTCCAACCTCTGCTCGTATACCAATCAACTTCACTCTGACATGGGTCCCAACTTCAATGACAGAGTCCTCGTTGTTGGTGAATTGAGGAGGGGTAGCATTTGGATCAAACTTGATGTCGGGCGGAATAAGCTGACATTGTTATTAGCACTTCCTCTTCCATTCAGATTCCGTGTCCTTACATGTGCGGAAACAAAGATAGGAAGTGGCCCAGCATCCGCAAAGAAGCCAACCTGGTTGACAGATGTGACGATTGCATCAACCTATCACAATATAAGCCCAGAGCCACATTATCCTGGGCATTCGTGTTCTCACAGTCTCGCCCTTGAATGGTCTCCAAACCACGGCACGATATCCCACCGTAAACTCCGCCAAACCGCTGCCAGGGAGAATGCGACCTTCAGAGATATTAAAGGTGTCCATGATAGTGACAATGAAATATCGGCCTGTGCAGGTACCCTCAACATCCTTCAAGAGCTTTCCTGTGACTAACTCGTGCATGTTCCGGCCAAAATAGGAGGGGTGCAGGGTGACCTGGCGCTCAAGATTATAGAGGAAGAACATGATAGCGAAGAAAGACAGCAAGATCCTTCAAGATTGTCTGTTCTTCAGATTTTGTGCGCGGCGTATTTGTAGAAGGTCTGCGACCTCGAAGGAGCGAATGGCGGCTAGGATACCAAGAGGAATCGAAGAGATTGAAGCAAAGGTGAAGTGTATTGTCGGCAGAATGTGCTCGAATCATGCGAAGCGCGTTTGCAAAACACGCTCCTCCTCACCCATTAATGATATTCCCGTAGTCGCGCAAGCTTCTCTAAGCCTGTAGATAGAATGCGCTCGATCCCTTGAGGAATCTGGAGTCATCAGTCCAGAACGCGGTAAAGCGCTGGGTTAGTTCTATGACATACTACTAGAAAGAATGGCTTCGCAAGGACTGGACGCTCCGGCACTGCTCTGGAGGCTTCACAGAGCGCGCGCAAAGGTAGTCGATGCGGTGGAGGTCTCTGGAAGTGAGGGATAGCTGGGAGAGTCGTCTCAATCAAAAAGTACTGAGGTTACGGTCGCGCCAAGCATGCTAGAAGTCCTGCGCTTTGTGAAGGACCATAAATACTGCTGAGTTAGGGACTTCTCAGCACTAAACAATCGTGACTACCACCACCATACCAATTGAGCACTTATTTGCACATGTTGTCATGGAAGCCTTGGGCCACAGCCATTCAGACCCTCGTGCGCAGTAGAACAGCACCTCGCCGTCTCCGTTCACATCGCATCCTCGCCCTCCCTTACCACGCCATTCGCCAGCAGTTCAGTGATGATTCTGCGGCAGCTCTAACTCGACCTTGATCCGACTTTCAGCGTCAGACTCAGACTCAGACTCAGACCTAAGACTGAAGGCTCAAGGCTCAAACTCCAGACTCAGACTGCACCTATCAGTCGAATTCTCTCCTGTCGTGTTTCCAGAAACCTCCGAACTCCCCGCCCGAATACCATACTAAACAGACCCCACACCCTCCGCAATTCCCTAAGTCTTCAAACATGTCCCTGAACCTAGAAAAGCAGTTGTGCTTCGTAAGTGAAAAATAATAAATTGTATTTTATGAAGGGGACACTAACGCGATACACATAGTACGGAGCCTACCACCACAACCCTACCAATATCGGCATACACTCGCTTTGTGTTCCGCTGATCCTTGCAGCATCTCTTTTATTCGTAAGCCCTAGAACCCATCGTTTACCTTGAACTACAATGCTCATATGTCGTTCGCAGGCTACAAACACCCCCACCCTGATACCTTTGCCAGAATGGCTCACGATCCCTAATCTGCCGTTGAACTTTGGGACTATCGGTGCAATCTTCTACGGCGGCTTCTACATCCTCCTCGAGCCGGTTGCCGGCAGCATACTCTTACCAGTCATTATTGGATGGACTGCCTTTGCGAATCACATCACATCTTCTGCCTTGAGCACTATAGCCAACCAGATCAGCATCGTAGTTTTCGTGGCGTCTTGGGTTGCCCAGTTTGTCGGACATGGCGTTTGGGAGGGCCGAGCTCCTGCCTTGCTGGACAACCTTGTTCAGGCACTTGTGCTAGCACCTTTCTTCGTTTTTATGGAAGGTCTTTTCGCATTTGGCTACAGACCGGAGCTACAGAAGAGAGTCAGTGAAGCTGTGGATAAGGAGATCAAGAAGTTCAAGGCCGAAAAGGCGCAGAAGCAGAAAAATGGCAACGGGCCTGTCAAGAATGGGAAGGCAAACTGAGGCCCATTTTGAGGTTCTCACGAGAGACGTAATCGACACAAAACTCGACATGAAGCCAGAGAAGTTTATGGCTTCCATTTCCGCTATGAAGTCTATGCTACACAGACAAGCTAGAATTGGTTGGCCAATACATAAGATTGATTGAAGGGGACGGGGTGCGAGAATGATAGCCACTACATGGAGAACAATCCGAATGAAGGGAAGGTGCAGTGAGAGTCGACTTCATTTTTGTTTTCAACTCCTTTACATCGCGAATGACATGCGTTAGTCTCAGCGGTCAGGGCAGCATAGTTGAGGTTTGTGCTGGTCAGATTCGATATCAGAGCCACAATGCAATTTGGGGAACAAAGGTTTCTTTGCCGTCACACTTGATATGTACGAGGATTCAATACATTTGCGCCATTCTATCCACTTTCGCCAGCTCTACACAATTTCCGTAGTGATCCGAGCATGTCCACTTCACCATTTGGTCTCGCGCCAGTGCCGTGCTTGTGGTCTCGACTCTTCCTCCCAGTTCCCGATTGCTTCGTTGACGCCCATCAGCATTTCCGACATCACGTTCCTCAGCGGCGGGCTGTGCAAATCATTTTCCCTTGCGGCCCTTGCGGAGCTACGCGGAGAGAAGGATGAAGTTGATGTGATGGGCGATGAGAGCGGCGAGACGGTCGAGACTGATTCCTGCGACGACCGCACGCTCGGCTTTCGACACGGGACAGGTTTGCGCGAGACCTGGCTGGCATCTCGAGTCCCCGGAATCTTGAGAGGCATGATGGGCGGACCGGGCATGGGCGGTAGCCTGCCGTGGTTGGTTTGCTGCGCACTATCCCATCGGTCGAAGTCGATCCCTGGCTTCTGGTAGCCGGGCAGGGGCACTCGAGGACCTGGGCCGATGCTTCGAGGATCAGTGCCAGACGTGTTCACGAAGTCTCTGGCCAGACCGGGTTCGAGATGTCTTGAGCCGCGCCCGGGCTCTCGCTGCCATCCATAACCCTCGGCGGCTCGTGTGGCAGCTGTTCTCATCGCCTGCTTGCTGGTCACGTGTTGCAGATCTGGGACGGGCCCCCTCTCCCTCTGCATGTGGGCTGCTCTCGGGGCCTGGAGTCGAGGACTTGGAGGAAGAGGCTTTGAAGCTGTAGCGGGTGAGCGGCGGGATCCCTTGACCCGTCTCTCAGGGTACTCTTGCAATCCTCTCGCACAGCACAGTCCCTCGTTGGCAGCTCTGTTTTTTTCGTCGGGTCTCCGGCCCTCCTGGATGCAGGACTGACATCGCCACTGGGATCTCTTATCTAGGCGCCTGCGATCCTGGATCTGCTCACTGCTGTTAAAGTTCCACTCCTTGCGCGCGAGGTCCGCTTGCGCCTCTCGCCCTCTCTCTTCGCGCAGCCTCTCCCTAGCGCACTTCTCGCACAGCCCGTAGACGCGTTTTCGTTTGGCATCGACAGGGCAGGCTGGCACGGTGTAGAGGAATGCCATGCAGCCATTGTCCCTCTTGATTCGCTTTGACTTCTGCCTGTAGACTGAGCATTGTTTTTTTTCTTCGACTTTGCATTTGCAGTCGTACCTGTTGATTATGTTGCACATGGATGCGGTGTGTTGCTTTGGTTCGGTGTCTTTCTTGATATGAGATCCTATCTATCGAGTGATAGAAGCTCTGGTGTTGTTCTGGTTGTTTATGAAAAAGGGCGGAATGACTCTGACACTGAACAATCAACATTGTGAAGGCCTTATGTATCCCTCCGCTCTTCTTGTTCTTTTTCCTTCTTTGTATACCGCCTTTGTGCCAGAGTTGATACTTTCTTCGCCACTGAAGCTTTAGACAATCAGGCTTTGTCGTGTTATTGCTACTTCTTTGTGATTTCTTTTTACAATGCTGAGCTGTTTGTTTACATCAAAGGCCGAATGCCGCTAGACCTCGCTAAATCTCTCTGCCCATACGGAAATCGTGCAGCGATATCGACTTTATCCCGACTCTTGCTCCCTGGCGAGAGCAGGCATTCTAAGGGATCTTCGAACCTTAAAATGTCATGCGGTGATTTTCATTCCTGTATCTGTCCACATACGCAGGGTTCTTACAAAGCACCAGGTTGTCTCTTCTAAGGCTGCTGAGGGCTACTGTCGTTCAAAGATATTGTAAAGTGTTCAATGCACTCACCTTGCCACTAAATATTAGTATCTATTGATACATCTGAGCCCTGGACCTCATGATGCATAGTCGATTTCTAGCATAGTTCCCTCTCATAAATAAATTTTTCCTTTCTATAAGGGGGGATAATCAGCCGCCCACTGACTCGTTTGCGAAGGGAAAAAAGTCAAGATATGGATATCTTCAAGCGCTCAGCTTCATAATAGTAATTTGCTCTCACATCCGGCGACAAGAAAAAGCCTCAATTTACCTCTTGTGAAAAATAGTACTCTATGCTCAAACAAAAGACGTAAATATATCAATGACAATAACTCTTCCTGAACTGCTTGTGGTGAGCTTTGCAATCGGAAAAATTTAAGACATATTCGTAGGTGAAGAAAGTAGAGTTATAATTTATCTCGTTTCTCTCTCTCTCTCTCTCTCTCTCTCTCTCTCTATTCTTCAAATGGGTTTAACCAAGTACGGACTCAGCCTCTGGTAAAGCTCTTTTCACCCATTAAATTCCATTTCTGGTAGTATCTCTCAGAATAAGGAGATATTCCCTTTTTTTTTACAAAAGAAGTGAATATTGTATTAAACCCAAAAGGAAAATGCAGAACTTGCACACGCTGGAAACCTGGAGTGGAATGCGAGACAGACACCTTTTGGTGGTACATACCTGGAGATATTCGCGAGCTGAAGAGGCTCCAGGTAGTACACTAGTGGAGTAATACTTGGGTTTTGAATGTGCCGGAGAAAAAGCTAGAAACTGGTTCGGGGAACCCTTGCATAAATGAGACTGTTACAGACAGTCACAACAGGTCAGTTATACTCGACGTAAAGCACCGAGAACTTGTTACATGCTATTAAGTAGCGCCATGGATGTAAGGAACGATTCTCTGGGCTCAGGGTCATAGTTTTACGTCGAACTCATCGCTTATGCATGGTATTTTCCTGGGTTCTGTTCTGGATTGTATTTGTCTATTTAGAAGGTAGGTTATGCATGCTAGATCTCTGTCGAGGCAGATGCAGTGCGAAGTAGTACAAAGAGAGGGGCAAAAGACAATACGAAAAAACGAAGCGTGTACTGAGACCAATGTAAATACAGAAAACGGGAAAGGATCACTTGCCTCGCAGTTCGCTCAGCCGCAACCCTAGCCACCTTAAGCTACTCCACGATGACTGTCTCATTTTTCAGCGAGCTCCGGCCTGTCCTACTATTTTTCGAAGATCCAGACGAGAACCGAACTTTTTTTGCGGTTGTTCGGATGTCCCTTCAGGCGTGGCACCTATGTGCTAATGACCAGCTCTGGCTCGGTCGACTCTCTCCGCGAGATACAATGCTCAGGAGCGAGCAGTGCCCCCCGGAAGAGAGCTTCATCGTCGTCATCCAGCTGGAGAGAGCCGAGCCCCGGGGTAGCATCGTCAAGCGAGCTCTCGTGCGGATTATCAGACCCAAGTTCGACCTCATCGTCCGATTGATCCATGTCCTCGCTGACGCTGTCGCTCTCATTGAATTCTTCGGGCTCGTCTTCCCACACGATCTGCTCGCACATCTGATATATTCTCATTCTCAGTGGCACAAACCCACTACCCAGGGGACCTAAGCCATGCAGGATCACATCGGCGCGCATGTTCAACTTCAGCTTGGGGTGGTGTCTGACGAAGCTCGAGATCTGGCCGGTCGGCAGCGTGCCGGAGATGGAGTAGAACTGGCGGGCTTTCTGAATGCGAGAGGAGTTTTAGGCGATCCATTCTGCGCCCTGGGTTCTGGGGCACGGGCGGGAAAGGTAGCGTATTTGACCGACCACAACGGCGGGATTCATAGGAGTTCTTCTGCTGGTTCTGGCTCTGCATTCTGATCTGAGGGATCCTCTGCTGGCGTCTCCGCCTCAATTACTTCGAGGTCTGCTAGAGCGAAGTGCTCTTTGTCAAAATGCTGGTTGCTGTAGTCGGAAGACTCCTCCTCGTCGCTATTAGAGTCGAGACCTCGCGCCTCGTGCAAGTCGTTTTCGTCTTCGCCGTATTCGTAGAATCGTGGGTCGAGAGCCCCGAGATGCTCTACTTTGGTCTGGGCCAGCTCACTCTGGGGCAGATCTCTGCACTTCTCGCAGGAAGAGGGATGAGAGACCGCCGCGGCGGGTGTTGGCGTCGACAGGTGGGTCGTGGTGAGGCTTTCGGTTGCGCCACTTTCGGGTGGTCTGGTCCAACAGGGTGTTCTCTGATACTTTTGCTTCTACCATGTGAGAGAGTAGTCTGCATCGGAGACACTCGAGGTGGACTGTTCGGTCGAGGTGAGCCATCTTTTGGTTGTGTAGGCTGTTCTTAGTTGATTTGTTATCGTGTGTTGGTTGTTGTATCGTCTTCGTATATCCGTTGAAGAGCGATTGCAGCTTCTATAGGAACTATAAGCTCTAAGATTAATTTTGTTCTTAAGACCCCATCAGCTCTGTATTCCTCCATAAACAAAGCAGCCAGGGCTACTACGGCTTACGACAGTGGACTGTTCATAGATCCTGGTGCGGAAGTGGACGAGAATTCGCACAATGGAACCCAAAAAGAGTGAACTGCTACCTCAAGACTGAACGAATTTTGTTGCAAGTGAAGTGACAATGGCGTTGTATACTGCGGAGGCATCAACAAGGACGTCAATGAATTTTGTCCACGATAGTTTTGAATATATGACACAAGCTGATAAAGGAACTGTTGTGGACGAAAAGCCGAGCTCGCATACCAAACTCCGAGTCTCCTACTCAGCACACCTCATAGGTAGGAGAAAGAGCGATGTGGCAAATAGCCGACACTCGTCAATCACGCAGCCCACGCAGTACTTTTGAGATCTCTCGGCAAATACTCGGAGAAATGAGGATCAACATCTGCTGAACGAGTACTTGCGTATCAATAATTCATACTTGGAAAACAGGAAACATACAAAAGAACGTGCGAAAGTCATTCCCAAAGTAACAACCACACATCATAATCCTCAATCAACTCTCTTCCTGGTTGATTGAAGTCACAACAGCACTAAAATGCATCAATTTGTTCCCTTGCCATTCCAGGCCCGATCTCCACACCAAGAATCCTCTTAAAATCCTCACGGCTGTCCAAGGCTATCTACAAACTGGCCCATCCAACACGCCCAGTCACAACCACAACCAGGATATCGTACTCAAACAAACAGATAGACCACAGGAAAGAAATACCGAGACTAAGAGGAAGGAAAGTCATGATTCTGCATCGGCCGTCCGTAATCTAAAAGTAGGAAAATGTAATTTCTCATTCCGGTGCCGCTTATAAACCAATCGTTCGCTCGTACCGCGTAAGGCATTATTATTATCAGCCGTTGATCGTCCGCTTCGTCCTTTTTTAAGGACCAGGAACATCCTCAGGGCCCGTATCTAGAAGTCCCAGAAGTCGCCGCCAGTTGGTTGTTGAGTCTTTCCTTGTGTCTTGCCGGTTCTGTATTTCGTTGGGACGTTGGCACCCCCGGCCTCTTCACCGTCGCTTTCGTCGCCGAATCCCCATTGTCTGCTAGCGCCCTTCTTACCTCCCATTCCGTCCCCGCCGACTGTGATGCCCTTGAAGCTCTGGGCGATCCTGCCTGCGCCCTTGCGGCCACCCATGCCATCACCAGCGATAGTGATGCCCTTGGATGCCTCCTCAGCTGCGAATACGGTCTTTCGGCCTCCCATTCCATCACCAGCAATAGT
This sequence comes from Diplocarpon mali, assembly GCA_024741835.1. Classification (NCBI taxonomy): domain Eukaryota; kingdom Fungi; phylum Ascomycota; class Leotiomycetes; order Helotiales; family Drepanopezizaceae; genus Diplocarpon; species Diplocarpon mali. Next base: position 20,209 of record JAENRP010000225.1, read on the forward strand.
AATACCTTTTGGCTGGTCGATTCTGTTGCTGGAGTTGGTAGTTTCAGAGAGAGGACGATTGCTGGAGTTAGGTCGGAGACCAGCGGGGGACCTCAGGTTGTTTTCTTTTTGGTTGGGGGATTGATCGTAGGAGGCCCAGTTCGCGTCCATATTCTTTAGCACCTTGGCTCTGTCTTCTGGAATCCGTTGCGAACCTGGCTTGCTGGCCGGAGAGTCATCGGTCATGGCGAATTGGGGATTGAAGTCCTTGCTTCTCTCTTTAACGTTTGCGAGAGATGGCTTGATCGCGCCACCAGTAGTTTCATCTTCGCTCCCGTCAAACATGTCATTTTTGTATATGCCGTTGGCGTTGCTAGCACCAGGTCCACGAGGGCGGCCAATGAGGCGGGGTCCATCAGGAGAGCCATCGTCTTGGAACTCGAAGTGTGTCTCGGCGTCCTTGCGAGGCCTGTCAACCTTCTTTATCTTAACAGGACTATCTATCACCTCATCATCGCTATTACCCCAATGGCGGACATCGTTTGCACGGAGGACCTTGGATGGAATGACTTTTTGAGGAGTGTTGAAGTCATCGAAGTTCCATTGGCTAGAGTGCTTGCTGCTCTGTACCTCCTTGAGAGGTGGTCTCTTCTCTGTGCGGTCCTCACCGCCGCCTTCCGCGAGGTCAAAGTGGTTGTACTTAGATGGATTGCCTATCTTGTTCGGGGAAGGATTGACCTCATCAGGGAGGTCAAAAAGACGAGATGGGTGGTAGTTCTTTCCAGCACCACCCTTTGGTGCCACGTTCGAGGAGTCAGATAGCTCGCGGGAGTGGTCGGATCCAGGAACAGGCGAGTTGCCTTCGGAGTCTTGTCCAACAAACAAGTCGTGATAGTTGCGAGGAGCTGGCTTGGCTGAAGCGCGAGGGGGTACAACTCCTGGAAGAGAGTCTTGGTAGCTCTTATCGCGAGGTTGGAAAAGAGACAGGGAGGCGTGCGGATCACCAGTGACATTGTTCGAGATGCCTCTTGGTCGAGTATTGTGTCCTTCAGATTCGACCTCTCCTGCAGACTTGACGCTAGATGCGATCAACTTGATTTGGTCGACACCATCGCGAATAGGCCAATTGCGCCCAGTTCTGCCGATAACATCAATCAGCTTGAGGAGAGCGCCCTGGTCCCAGCTCAGCCGGATTTGTTGGATCTGTCCGTCCGAGTTGAACGATACCATATGGATCTGGGACAGTCAGCGCGACCTTTCAGAGAAATTTATTCATACGTACAATTGGGAGAGTGACAACGCGATCCGCAACGAAGTTGTCATCTAGGCCTGGCAGATATGATCCCCCTCCTGTGACGAACTCAATGGTGGTAGAGATCTCTATAGCAAGAGCGTTTGCAGCCTCAACGACATCCAAGATTTTCTCCTCCTTTTTCTTGAGATCATGGCTCTGTACGTTGATGTGCTTAATGATCGCCGCGGGCCCATTCAGGGTAACCAAGGTTGTAATGTAGTGGAGGGATGCGTTGCTGGCGAGGGCAGATTCCTTCGGCGCGGCGAGGAACTGCTTGTACGTGGTCTGGAGCGCCATCGTGAGAGAACGTCTATGATTGCTTCTCCTTGTTTGCGCGTCAACTTGAGTGTGGAAATACCAGAGGAGTTGAAGTTGTGGAGGGCTGGCGGCCAGAAATGACAGCTGGCTGGCTTGCAATGTTAAGTTATGGGAGGGGGGTTTCAAGGGAGATCGTTGTTAAGGAAGCGGTAGCGATGCTTGTTTGTTGTTTGCGCCTGCCCGCTAGCGGCGTTGGACCGTGTTGATTTGCAGAAACGCGTCGTGTCGTGGGGGGATTTTGATCTGAGATGAATCTCGGAACCAGATAATCTACTCGATCGTCGCGAGGATCTTATGACGGACGATTCTCCACAGGGACGCGTTTTTTGTGCATTCAAGTATTCAAGGCTATGGCGGGGTTTGTGGCAGAACGATAGAAATGTTTATTGACATCCCCTGCGCCCAGTTTGGACTAGTAGAACACGTTTTAGACCGCCTCAAGGAGACTAGTCCCGCGTTTCGGACAAACATAGCCCCGTGATGTTATATTGTTACGAAGTATATAGGTGGAGGGAGATAAATGTCCATTACCGGCTTGCTCAACGCATTATATATAACCTATACCCTTACTTTCAATATAGCAGTTTTATGGAGATTAGACAGATCAGTTTTTGAGGGCGTCTCCAATCTATAGAAACTCTGCTTTTCATCAATTCACCGTATGTAACCCGTTGATGGCTGAGTTGATACGATGCATTCGATTACTTTGTAGTATATATGATTGATTGATAAGACTTGAATAGTGCTAGAAATCATTAATACGAAGCGGGTGAAGAGGAAAATCAAGGCCATGATTATACGATCCTTGCCGCCAAAGGCTCTCTCTCATATAGGTACCTACCTAGTGTCGCCTCGCAGTACAGCCTTCGACGCGCTACCAGACTCGATTCCCGTCCGAGTGTACGGAATTAGGATGAGGGGTCCACCACTGGTTCGAGTAAGAGTTCATGCAATTCATCAGTGAGGGCGATTTGTTGTGGATGATGACTTGCTGCATGTGTTTCGGGTTGGTGATACCTATCCTCCTCACACGGTTCGCGATGTTTTTTTTTTCGTCCTCTCCGCCATCGACGCAGCCCTGGCCAGTCACCTCCGAGCACGCGTCTATCCTCAAATCGCAATTGGGTTTGCTATCTTCATGAGCCTCAAGGCGCATCAGTGTAGGCTATACCAAGTTTCGATTTGGCCAATCTCGTGACTGAGGATGGAAAATTGACTTATTAATAATTATTAGCCAATTAAAACACAATCGTGTAATTCCACTTGCCAGCAAACACGGTTCTGAATGTCTCATGAACACCCCAGTTACGCGGCTGCGACAAATCAATCAGGACCTAAGTAGTGATTGGCTGGATATCATAGAGGATGGTTAGATGATGGCGGAAGCGTTGCGGCCGGTGGTGTTACTATGACACCAAGCTGCTGTAAATATTCACGAATTAATAGTTTTGTAAGTTTGAAAAATCATACCCTCAGAATACCCAACTGAATCTGTGTCTTGTTTCACAAAAATAATTCAGGGGCTCGCTTAGTACTCCCCGCTAAGCGCTAAGCAAGAGGCAAAGAGGTCGGGTGAGAATATGGACAGCGGTCGGGGTTAGGGCGTGGTTCTGATCATGATATTTGCAAGAAATCCTTCGAGAGGTTGAAAATCAGAATAGAGGTTTGGGGGTTCCAATTCTCGTAATTCGCGCTCTTTATAATTCCGCGTGCTGGTCCTAGGAAGAAAGGCCTGCAAGACCGTACCCTCTGCCTTCACGCGGTGGAGGCTATAAATAAATAATTGCTTGCAATGTATGATAGCTAAAAAGGGACGTATAACAACTCTTTCAATTATATACAAGTTATATGATTTACGATGATTTACGAACGACGCCCCTCCTCTTTTTGAAAATCGATGAACACTTGCATATAAAGCTGATTTGTTTATAGTAAATTACCTTAGTAGACTGCAAAACCCTACCTGCTAAGAGCTGCACTAATTACAATTCGAACTTAGAGATATCAACTATAAATAAAAGGACTTCATGAAGAAGGAAGGATAAAGGGTATATATGTGAAGGGTAAAATAGAAAGCTACCAAGCAAGGGCAGTGACTCTCCATCTTCTTTAAAGCTATTTAATATATTAGGCGTCAAAAGAAGAAGTTAGGCTAAGGAGAGCTTATAAAGAGTATTTTAAGAATTGAAAGATTTGTACATAAGCTCTCTCTCCATAATAAAGCCCAATAGCTGTTATATTTACGGCTAAATTTACACAGGCTTATTCCATTAGGGAAGTATTTGAATTGCGTTATGTTACCTAGAGATAACTTTTGAAGGACTTTGGTTGCTTCTATAGTATTTATCACCTCCTTGAATATCGACGTAACTAGCAGAGACGATTATTTAAAGAACTATGCAATTGCGCTCGAAATGCTTTTTAGTAAGGTTTTATCAGGGAGACAACGACTCAACACCTGTACGCGATGTCTCCTACGAACCTGCAGACTCTGTAAGACTCTGTAGAGCCGAGATGAAGTCCTTTCGACTAAAAAATAATCAGACACTGAATCGAATGAAGCTAGCAATTTTCGAAAGCTTCGAAATAAAAGACTTCATACTACCTCTTCTATAAATAGCCTCTACTTTCGACTTCCACTTGCGTGCTCTAAATTTATACTTACGACTAAAGGAAAGGCTTAGTAAAGGATACAAAGAGGAAAAAGGCAGGATAAAGTATAAAAAGAGGAAGAGGAAGGAAAAGGATACGTTTTGAAGGATTTCCCTTATAAAAGTCGATTAAGAAGGGTTATAATTGAGAGCCGCTGTCTACTAGTAAGACGCTTAATATAATTAAGTAAATAGCCGCCATTGGCGTAAAGGGCTTGTCCTAGAACAGAGAACATAAGGCGACTCTAGTTGTTAAGGCACTTTTCGAGAATGCACTCGCCCGAGACCTGGAGGGAACAATTGTCGACTGCGGTACGGTTTAGACTCTTGTCTAACGAATCGGGAAGTATAGGTACAATAGGCTGAATAGTGAATCGTAATGAGTTTTTCATGCTAATTTTCTCCTTATACCTAATCTGAATATAGCGTTTACCCCTCGTGCTATATAGGTTAGAAGTAATATAATATGTTAAATAAAAGGGTTTATACGAGAGCTGCAATAGTAAAGAAATAAGTACCTAGGACAAGTGCTAGAAAGTCTTTATCGCCTTACAGTCTTAGGCTTTTAATATATCATACTTCACATTTAATGCCTTAGCTTAGCATATCTACGTACCCTTTAGGAGGTCCTGGCAAGTGCTTTTTCGTATATTCCCTAGACGCAAATCAATAATACCTACCTACCTGCCTTTAGAAAAAGGGCCGAAAGCTATCAACTAATTATTAGGGAAGAATAGAGCTAATAGCATCGGGCTATCTTCTTGGTCTTAGATGTAGATAGTTACTTGATACGAAATCGACCAATGTATCTGTGCCAACACCCGAGAAATTTAAACAATGTATGAATAACACTTAGGCATCATGTCCAGCATTGTAATGCAGTCTAGCCGTTTCCGTCTACAACCCTATATTTTCTAGAAATCGGGTAATCACCACAAATAACGCAGCCGCGCCGACCTGCTCGAGAACTACTCTAAAGGAATGGATTTACGCTATCACACAACCGCTTCGGCATGGTTTCTCTAGATGCTGTTCTGCTCAGCGATGATAACACCCACAGACTCGCAAAACCACATGGCAGCCAGAATCTACAGCGAGGAAAACAGTGTTTGACTTCTTATGATACACAACTCATGCTTGCTTGAAGCCCAGCCTAAGGTGATTGGCTTATCGCCAATGTAGATCATGTTTCGAGCTAATTTTGGGGAGGTGAAGTGTGAGGAGGCGCGACACATAGCGCAAGACATGGCTACCAACCATCATTTTGCTTGCACCGCCTACTCACTCATACTTGGAAAGACGAAAGTTGTAATATATGTAAAAAGTAAAGAAAACCCAGATAACAGACGGCTTGCAAAATTCTCCTAGCAAAATCGAAATACACGAAGCCTATCCGGCGTAAGGCGACTGATAGAGTCTCATGAGCTTAGCCTTCAATGCTGGGACAACTCGGATTGAAGGCTTCTATAGAGTGCTTCTGTGAGTTTTCTTCTTTATGAGGGACCTCTTTAAGTTTTGCGATGCTGAAAATCGACGTAGAGCAAACCCGCGATATAATATGCACCACAATAACCAGATTTTATCGACTTCGAAGTCGCCAGAATACTGTTTCCTCACCTAGAAACAAAAATCAGAAGTAGAAATAGAAATAATTCAATCAAGCTGCATACGGCTCTATTCATTTATTTGAAGCAATTGAGAATTTGAGAATCGGACATTATAAAACTTTTGTTTTAAAAAAAAGAATGAAGATGACAACAGTTCACTATGTAGACAATCGAAGAAGATGCTTCTTGTCTACCCAACGATAAGGCGTTTATTGCGGAGTTAGGATAAAAGCTTGCCATGTGAGTACTTGTTACTAGCACCAGGATGCTTCTATTGTGTAGGTATTCAGTAGGCAATTAATACATATTCAAGACTTCATTCTCGTTATCGCTATCGCTGCAAGGCATGACGCTAGTACGGTAATATCCTGATTTACACGCTAAGCTTAGCGAGCTAACTCCCACAAACTCTCGAATTGTTGAACCCGTGAATAACATCACCAACTTTACATCCCGACAAGCACCAAACCGCAAACATGGGTCGCGTTCGTACCAAGACTGTTAAGAAGTCCGCCAAGGTTATCATTGAGCGATACTATCCCAAGTTGACCCTCGACTTCGAGACAAACAAGAGAATCTGCGATGAGATTGCCATCATTGCCTCGAAGCGTCTTCGCAACAAGGTACGACCTCTCCTCCCCCGACTCGGATTCGAATCATATATGAGATTCCATCATTAAGGAATTTATACTGACGGATACCTAAAAAGATCGCTGGTTACACCACCCACTTAATGAAGCGCATTCAACGTGGTCCAGTCCGTGGTATCTCCTTCAAGCTTCAAGAAGAGGAGCGTGAACGCAAGGATCAATACGTCCCCGAGGTTTCCGCTCTCGACTTTTCTCAGAACGATAATGGCGGGCAGCTTGAAGTTGACTCCGAGACTAAGGACTTGCTCAAGAGTCTTGGTGTATGTTCCCCCGCCGTTTTTTGACCTATTATGCTTGAGACATGGAAATTCTGACATGCGCATCATACAGTTCGACTCTATCCCCGTCTCCGTCGTTGCCGTCGCACAACAACAAGCTGTTGAGCCTCGCCGTCGCTTCAACGACCGCCCTCCGCGCGGATAAACGTTGTCGCAGAGTCGATAGAAAAAAGGAAAGTTCGGGCGGGCTGTGGATACGATACGACACACTCTGGGAATGGGACAGAGGCACGGATCGGATCTGGTTGCTTCTGGGCGTTACACTGGATGATATGCATGCTAGATCAATGTGAGACCTTCCCAACCTAGGTGTCGCTGATTCTCTCCGGAGATGACGCTTGATTGCCATTTTCGTTTTCTCCTGCTGGCAAACCTCAGAACATGTGCTTGCGTTGTGAACCCGAACAAGCGACCTCGGTATTTGAAAATGGCTTCGGGCTGTGTTAACCAGGTTTACCAAAACATTTTTGAACTGCTAACTGCGGCAGGACTTCTTGTTGACTATTGGCATAGGCATGCACTCACTCGGAATTGTGAGGAAACCAAAATCTTCACTCGGATATCAATTTATGAATTCAATCCGCAATTTACATAACCCCGTTCTTTCGTCATGAACTGGCTATATGATCCGTGGCCCTTTCTTTCAAAATGACCGCCCCATGTCCCAATGTGTCCATCAAAAATTCGTTGTCGCGCATCTATCACAGCCAATCTGTGTCCATATCATCCTCATCCTTCTTGACCCCCTCCTTAACCAGTCCCGCCATTTTGGCCTTCTGCTCCTCAAATCTAGAAGTGTAGCCCTCCAGCGTCAAATGTTCCAAGCTGCTACTCAAGTCCTCCTGCCTAAGACTCGGCGGCACAGCCTTCCCTCCACTCGTATCCTTCTCCGTCACTTTCACATCCACCAGCCCTTTTACCGCACCCATACCCATCTCTCTATCTCCCCTCTCACGCGCCAAATCCTTTCTTTTTTTCTCTCCTTCCCCTTCAGTACTTAAGTCCAACTTCTCCATGCGTTCCACAACATCCGCCTTAGGCTCATCCAACAACTCAATCCCCGGCCCAATGTCCCCCTTTCTCTCCCACGCTGGCCTCTCACTTAGTTGAACTCTAACCCACATAGCCCTCTTCTTACACTCAACCCCGCACCATCTCTCCAGCTCTTCCCTCTTTATCACTCTGAAATCACTCGCCTTGCCTCCTATGCCAAGAATCCTATACTCCCCTGCCCCTTCGCGCAATCTAGGATTTGGACATAGAGCGTAACCGCAGAGGGAGTTGATATTGCGCTCTTCAATCAGGGCGTCGTAGTCGCTGGGTGTGAAAGGCGCAAGATGCGATTTGAAGGAGAGGGCGTCGGATGGGGAAGGATTGGAGGCGGGCGATTGCGAGAGGGGATAGTCGATTAGAGACTCGGTAGAGAGGAGGATTTGTAGCTCGAGATCTTTGCGTGCTTGTAGGAGGGTAGCGTGATAGAGGGCTACTTCGCGGTTACGGTCTGAGATTGTCTTGTAGGGGTCTGTGGCGGAGGGAGTGGAGGAGAGCTTCTTTTTGAGGATGGACTTGGGCTGGATGGTGGCCATAATTGTCGAAGTCTGGTGTTCCATGTCAAAAGACTAGTTGTAGTCGGTAATGGGCAGCTGCTCGAAAAGAACAGTCTCCAATATTGCTGTGCTAAGAGGCTGTTTTTTCTCCGCGCTCCTGTCCCCAACCTCTTTAGTAAGTACTCCGCTACAGAGAGAGACTGTACTACGGTAGCAAAAATCTAACAATAAGCGTTGTCTCATCACTCATACTACTTGAGAAGCTCTTTTTTCGAAGTGAAGCTGCATTCGTACTCAAGGCTTCTTCTCGGTAGCCTTGTAACACATTCCTATCTATTGCCAACCTATCCGATAGCCTGCGTGCCTTACCTGCCGTTGAAATGCCGCTGGCTATGTTCTCATCGAACGAACGCTCGAAACGCGGAGCAGTAGAACGAGTGCTCCGCGATCATTACAGCTATTCAATTACCATTAATATGGCAGATTGTTTTACCTACCGGCGTCAACTGGATGCGGCACTGTCGGGAAGCGATCAACACCCCTGCAAACATATCTCTCTGCGCCTCTCTGTTCGCCCGGACCACAACCACCACCCTCCACCGCCTCAGACCCTACCCTTTTGTCGATAGTGATGCTGCCAAGCTGCTCTCTGTGGTTCTCACAATTGTGCGACTGACCCCTCCTGCCTCGTGGGAGCTCGTCTGGTGAGTCTGAATAGCCTCATTACTGGGGAGTCCATCCATCTTGACAAAAGCTGTTTTAACACGTCGTCCTTAATGCACTAACGTCCGTGGACTAGCATTTTCGAATCTCAGCCGCAACTGCCACCCCACCTGATCCTGAGATACGTCGAGCTCTTCTAGCCAATACTACAACACATAAAGTACTGTACTTCCGGCGCTGCCTATTCTTGTACACAACGAGATCCCGCGAAGACATCACGCCTCAGCTTCTGGGCAGCCTTCGGGCACTTTCCATTTCTGCGAGGTATCCAGTGAAACAAGCTTGCAGTACAGTAACAGTGGCCTACACACGCTATCAACAATGTCCAGCCCGCCGTTCAAAGTAAAGGCCGTATACGAATACACATCTCCTCACGATGATGATCTCCATTTCCCTCTCCACCAGATAATCACGGTGACAGATGTGGAAGACGATGATTGGTATAACGGGAATTACGTGGATGCGTCGGGCGTGTTGCAAGAGGGCATATTCCCCAAGAACTTCGTGGAGAGATTTGAACCAACTGCTCCTCCGAGACCAACTCGAGCGCCTCGCCAGAAGAAAGAGGTAGAGCCCGATCCAGAACCAGCCCGCGAGCCCTCCCCCACACTTCAGTCGGTACACGAACCGGAACCGGAACCGGAACCCGAGCGGGAGCAAGAAGAGGTTCATGAAGCCCCAGCTGCCCTAGAGCCTCCGCCGTCGGTTCCCAATCCTCAAGTCGTGAGCCCTCCTCTTCCGAAGCAAGCAGAATACGCGCCACTACCTACTGCTGCCAAGCCAATTCCTATCTCGAAGCCTTCCGCGCCTCCACCAGCAGTAGAGAAGCCGGGTGGAGGCTCTTTCAGGGATCGTATTGCTGCTTTCAACAAGGCAGCCCCGCCGCCAGCTCCTTTCAAACCTGCTGGGTTCAGCTCTGGGGGGTCGAATAACTTCATCAAGAAACCTTTTGTAGCTCCACCCCCGAGCAAAAATGCGTACGTCCCGGTTGCACGGGATCCCCCTCCACAGAAGATTTATAGACGTGAGGAAGACCCAGAAGTGGTCGCCACCCAAACGGAGAGCCAGGAGCAAGCTGAGAGAGCTGGTTTGGCTCCTACGTCTAGCGAGAATGATGGGGAAGAGCAACCAATACCAACTAGTCTGAAGGAGCGAATTGCACTTCTGCAGAAGCAACAATTGGAGCAAGCGTCTCGACACGCTGAAGCGGCACATAAGAAAGAGAAGCCTAAGCGACCCGTCAAAAAGCGATCCAATTCGCACGAAGTAGTTGAAGGCGAAGAGGGGGCTACATTGGAGAGGCGTGATACTGAAACCACAACTGGCCGACTATCAGTGGACTCCGTGAGAGAGTCTACTAGAGAGGATTCTCCCGCTCCCCGAAAACGTCGATCCTTGATTCAACCTCGAAAGTCATTTGGGGATGGCAACGAAGCAGACATGTCAGGGGCAGGTGATATAACAGAGGAACCGGAAGAATACTCTCATGGAATGGATGATAGTGATGAAAAGCCAAAACACCAGGCATCTCAAGCTCTTGCACGAGCTCCGTCTGCTCCGGTTCGAGAGCCTGGTGCAGATGAAAGAGAGGGTGCTTTAGAGGAGGGCGAAGAAGAGATAGAGGAAGAGGACGACATTGACCCTGAAGTACGTCGAAAGGAGGAACTGAGAGCTCGCATGGCAAAAATGAGTGGCGGGATGGGAATGCACGGAATGTTCGGCGGCGGGATGCCTATGCCAGCTCCGGTGCCCCCCAAAAAGAAGAAATCTATTGGTACGAGCGAGAAGCGATCTGGCGAATACGGAGCAGATGATTTATCTTCGCTCTCGGCTCGAGCTCCTCCAGTGCCTATGATTCCTTTGCCCGGACTGTCACAAGTCAGAAGTCCAGACGAGGTCGACAAGCAGCTGGGTCATTACGAAGACACACCCCCTGTCTCGGCCACTCGTCCAGCTGACGAGGTACCGGACATCGAGGAAGTAATCCCTTCACAAGATACAGCTGCTCCTCTTTCAAGTAAGCTGTCATCTAATTACTCTTTGGCGCCTGAGCTTATGTCAGCAGGTCCACAGCACGAGGGAGGCGCTCCGCCGATACCAAGCGGGAGACCGGGTCCTCCACCTGTTCCTATCGATAGTAAGTCTTCTAAAAGTCTGAATACTAGGTCATACTAACTATTGTAGCTCGACCTGCAGCCCCGATGTCTCCAAGTGCTGGATCCGAATCGGACGATGAGCTGTCCTCCAGAGAGCAACAGGCACCACCAGCCGAGGCCCCCAGAGAGCCACCGCGATCCCTAGAAGGACAAGTTTCCCCGAAATCTTCGAATATCAAGCGCATGTCGTATTTCGGCTCAGAAGCCTCGCCGTCCCCACCTGTGACCCCGGGCATCAACAAGCGCTTAAGCAGACTTCCTCCTCCTATCCCTGGTGCTATGCCTACATCTCAACCGCATAGCAGAGCTCCACCCCATCCAACTTCAGGAGCGGTCTTAACCCGTGCGCAGACTAATGACCAGCACGTTTTGTCTTCTCCCAAGGCTGCATCCAAAGAGGAAAACGAGGAAGAGGTTACAGAATATGAGGGCGACTATGACACGGACATTGCCTCTGCTGCACCCTATAAGGATGCGCTTAAGGCTGCAGAGCCAGATGATGGCGCTCCCGTACGATCGCCCACCAGAATGCCTGTATCAGCACCGCCTCCCTTCCCATCAACGACTGCTCCACGTGCGATTCCTCCACCTTTACCTGCTCAAGCTCCACCGGTATCCCGCCAGTCTGTCGATGTGCCTAGAGCTGCACCTCCACCTCCCCCATCGACTAGAGTACCAGCTCCGTTAGAACAGGACGATGACGAATATGACCCTTACAAGTACGCAGCACCCAAAGCAGCTGCCCCAGCCGGGCCACCTCCTAGGTCAGAGAAGAATGACGAGGATCTCTACTCTGCTTCTCCCCCACGATCGTTTGCTTCTTCTGTCCCTCAAGACAGGCCAGCTCCTCAATTACCGCCATCCGGAAGCAGGCCGCCTGCTCGAAAGTCATTGGACATCTCACGCTCTGCAACTACCAGTAGAAGGTCTGTTGAGCTTGGAAGAATGTCTATGGATTCTGGGTTTGTTGCGAACGACGTCGACCTTGCGCCAAAATCTTTATGGTGGACACAGCCTAAGGGAGTTCCTCCAGTGTTCTCAGGTAGACGAGACATTGCGCTTGACTTTGAGGAGTCATCTGCTCCCGGCAGAGGAGGGACAACGATTGTTACCAAGCACTTATACGTGTTGTTCCAAGACTACTCCCAGACTATCATCACAGTTGAATATGACGCCCAAGATCCCAAGAAGGTTAGACTCGAGCAACGACATGACCAGCCTCCATCACACCAGCGTCAGGATCAACTAGAACAAGCACATGAGAAATACGGCCGCAAGATTATCGAAGCTGTGTACTCGAAAAAGGAGACCGTAGTCGGCGACGGCACACCTCAAGGCCTGGTCAAGAAACTGCTCGAGCCCTTCTCTGATGCTCTCCTTCCCATTGGCACCCGCGCCTACGGCGCAATTGTCTACAGCAACCTCGCCAATGCCTCCACCCAACAAAGCGACGAAATACGCGCTGGCGACATAATAACGCTACGCAACACCAAGTTCCAGGGTAAGCACGGCCCGATGCATGCTAAGTACAGCATAGAGGTCGGCAAGCCCGATCATGTTGGCGTAGTTGCCGAGTGGGACGGCACGAAGAAGAAGGTCCGGGCTTGGGAGCAGGGTCGAGAAAGTAGAAAGGTGAAGTTGGAGAGTTTCAAACTAGATGATTTGAGGAGCGGGGAAGTCAAGATTTGGAGGGTTATGCCGAGGAGTTGGGTTGGATGGCATGGACCTAACTAGCTGTCTTTGTTCTCTCCATCTGCAGCAGGGGGAGGCGGAATCAGGGTAGGATTCAAGGATAGGTAGGAGGTGCTTGATTAATTGGTTGGACTGAGGAAGAAGAGCAGGTATGTGGAGCTATTGTTAGTTTATATATGCATGGCATTGTTCTGCATCGTAATTGACGTGTTTACTCTACCTCTCTTGGTTTTCTGGTCTGGTTTAGTCTCGACCAAGCTCACTGGAAGTCTCCAGCTGCTGCTGATCTTTCGTGGTGAGAGAGCCTCAAGGGTTGAAACCACGCACCTCCATACAATCCTAAATGATGTGTGCCTTCGTCACTCACGTGTCTAGACAAAGGGCCTTGGACTTGAAGGGACTTTTGTTTCTCTGTTTTCTGGGTTTTCCTGGGCTCTAAAAGGAACCACGCTTTTACATTCGTACATAGAATCTTAGATATCAGTCGGTTGCTTTCAGCTAAAGGCTGCACTTGTAGGAAGCATTTACTTCATTTGATCTTCAATGCAGTTCTCAGCATGCTTCTCTTACCTGCCCTTAGACAGCATGAAAGGTGAAACAGGAATCAAGCCATTCCAAGGTTCATCAAATCTTGGATTATGAATCTTCTATGACGCACTCGCTGTTAAATAAAATTTGGGCGTTTTCGTAGATGTATCTCCTGCATTCAATCCTGCGTTGTAGATTGGTGCCTCTTCAAGCAATACTTCACCCAGCGCCATCGCGTATTCAAAAGCCCCCTCCAAAGACATAGCCGCACCATCACAGCTTTGGAGGCTGGCCATTCACTCCCAGCCCTGGCAAGCCCTTCTTCCGTCCCATCGAGAAAGGTAAGCAAGCCCATGGGAGAATCCCCGACTCTCTCCAGCTCACCCACACACCCGACGACCCCAACCTAGCACCCGATCACACCCGCGTGCCCAGCATGACGCCCAGCAGAGGTCTGCTCATCTCGCAGCCCAGCGCGCGGCGCTTCTTCCCCTCGCAGGCCTACGCCTTCCCCGTCTCGGCCAGCGCGAGCGAGATCGAGCACCCTTCGACCAGCCAGCGCTTCACGATGCTCGCGTGCCCGCGCCGGAGCCGGTGCGCGGGCTGCGGGCAGCTGCACTACCATACGGACTGCATCGTCGTCGGCGTGGCGGGGGCGCGTGCGGCCGTCGGCGTGTACTTCGGGCCCGCGTCGCCCGGCAACGTGGCGGCTATCGTGGAGGCCGGGAGCGTGCAGACCGCGGAGCTGGAGGCTGGCTTGAGGGCGCTGAGGGCCGTTGTTGCGCTACAGGAGCAGGGCGAGAAGGGCGAGGAGGGTGGCTGGGTTGATCAGGTGACGCTCAAGACTGATTCGGAGTATCTGGTCAAGGGCGTGACGGAGGTGTGTAGTTCCCCCCACCATGAAATCCTGCGTGTACTAGAGATGCAGTCCGAGACTGGGAGGGTGGGTGTTGAGTCTCGAGGTTAGGGGTGCTGATGCGGCGCAGTGGGTGTACAAATGGGAGAAGAACGGATACATGAATGGCCTCGGAAAGAGAGTTGTTAATAGCAACTTGTTCAAGCAGCTACAGGCAGAGGTTCTCAAGCTGACACGCTTGGGTGTTGAGGTCCAGTTTTGGCTTGTTAAGAGGGAGGACAACGCTGAGGCTATCCGGTTGGTTAGCGAAGCTGTGGCTAAGACTTAGAAATTTCTGAGTCGGAGCCGGGCTGTGTGGGATTGCAGACTTCTTGGATGTCGTTGCTCGTTAGCGCTGTCTACTTGAGATTTATGACTGCAGCGACCATTGGAGTATGAGAAAGCATTGACTTCTACACTCAAGACGTCATTTTGAAGCCCTCTTAAGCCTTGGCTTTATATAACCGGGGTGTGCTTGATAGCACTGCTCCGAACGACCCCCATGAGCACTCAAGCCCATAACCGGACATTGTTGGTTCAGAAATCAAGTGATAGACCTCAAAGTCCCAGCTCCTGGCATACAGAACCAGTGATGAGCATGTGGAAATCTAAAGTTGTAGCAAAGATTTCCAAGGCTAAAATAAAAACAGTGAGACATGAAGCTCTGTAGTAGGATCTAGTTGATATTGGAAATATGGACGTTGTGAGAGGTGTGAGGTGAGGTGATGTACAGATAGTTACTATGCTACGAACCTTTATGCTATGCTTTGGTACACACTCCAAGCTTGCCTTTCTTACGTCAGCTCCGAAAGTCTGCTCAAGGGACTAGTCTGTCTCCCAGGAGTCTCTCTTGGTTTGGACGGGATATTGATATCCAGTCCGTATCCCTGATCTCTACTACCGGGCTGCTTGAAGTTCGCAAAGCCCGCCGCACCCGACCCAAACCTATGAATCACGCTTGAAGTCTCGGGCACAGGGATTTCGTGCTCTTTGCCTTCATGCACCGCGACTGCTGCTGGATCCGCAACTTCAACAGTCAAAAGGATACGCCCCTTGGGATCGACACGAGCAGTTGTTGGTTTCACCCAGGCCTTGCTGCCGCCGACTTTCTTTGGCTCGATACTTTGCGTGCCGGGGATCAGATTCATCTTGGAGGCACTGCGAAGATTCGATAAGCCTCTGTCTGTGATATTGAATGATCGGTGGCCTGCTGGTAGCTCCGCGACAAAGCCTCCTACACCGAGCACTGCGCCAAAACTGCCAGCTGCTGCATTTCTCGGCATGACCACACGAGCTGGAACAGGCCGATGTTCTCTTTGCGGACCGTGCACGGGATGGTTGTAAGTGTAGGCATTAGTGAGGCTGTAAGCCAAACCTGCCGATGGATGCGTCTTTGGTGGCCCAGTATCCGCATATGGAGACTTGGAGACGGCGATATCGCTGTTATCGATGACTTGACCTGGCTTCATAAATGTCAGAATCTCCTCGGCCATATTTGCTGAGCCTGAAGGTGCAGGGGGTAGATCGAGGAAGTTCCGGATGAGCTTGTATAGCTCAGAGCGAGTATTGCGAAGTTTCTTGACGTATTCGATGAATTGCTCTTGGGTAATATCGCCCTCCTTGATGGGCGTAGCCACCACATCCGAGTTCCCTTCCTCCAACGCTGTTTGTTGTGCCTCTCTGGTCAGTGCATTCGCACATGCGGCCCTAAGGTACTTCTGAAACTCTGGTTTCTGTTTCCGGACGTTATCCGCTAGGTACTTTTTGAAGTCTCCCTCCGTTTGTCCTGCTAGCCATGGACCCTTGAATTTCCACCTGACATCGTCTTTCCCGAAAAGACCGCCATCGGATTCTGCAATCCAGTCGATCTCTTGTTCGAAAACACTCCTCGGCTGTACAGTTTTCAGTTCTCCTTTGCTTTTCGATTGCGGAGTGGACAGTGGCACACCCATTTCCAGCCATTTCTGCAGAGTTATAGAGTGGTCTGCTGCCGATTCAAACTCCGTAACATGCTCAAACGTATCTATCGCCTCGACTCGAATAAACGGAGTGGACGTCCTCGTAGTGGATCGTAGTGGCAGTGGTCTTTTGAAGCCCCAATCTCCTCTGGCAAGTGATGCCTGTGGCGTTGTGATGGTCTGATAGATAGGATGTGGAAGAGTTGCCGTGTCGGAACCGAAGACTTGCGCGGATTGTAAGTCACCCACCGGCCGTGGTAATGGTGGTGGAATCGAGAACACTCTTGATGCTCGCAGGAGGGCGCCTCCCGGCGAGACACCTCGAGATGCCATGGGGGTCGCTAGTTAGGAGTATCGATGTAATCGAGGGTCTAACAGAGATTGATCGCGCAGAAGCGTGCCTTTCGTTCGGTACGCCGACTGGATAGGGGGCGGAGTAATCCCAAATCTATTGGCTGCGCTGCCGCGCATCAAGATACTTCCAGAGAGGTGCTTGGGCAATTGATAGTATCAACGATGAAACTAACGTTAAGCCTCAATTGATTTTTGACTAGCGGGAGCCGCATAGCCACGTGACATGAGCTTCTTCAACTTCAACTTTGGTGGTAATGGTGCTCATCTGGTATTTCAAAATTTGCTTAGGAAAACAGACTTACAATTCATTATCTACGATTCGGCTTTAAGACTAAGTATGGCAAAACCTGTAGCGAAAAAATCACTACGTCTAATAACACATTTGAACTCGAGTAACACAGAACAAAAAATCTACTAATCTAAAAAAAAACATCAATGCTATAGACTAGCGCTTCTTTTTTTCTTTTTTTCTCATAAACATACTATATTAGTTCTTGAATGTGAAGAACGAGCGAAAGACACTACGGTTGGATTAGGTATGAGGAGAAACTAGTATAAAAACTCCTTGAATTTAGTATTCAGCCCTTGATACCAAAGATCCTTGGTTTCCTACATAATAATCTAATCCATATCTTAGTCGATAGTTATTTCCTTTAAGTCTTGAACGAGTACGTTCTTAAGAACGCGCCTAGGCAAGTAAAGCCGCCTTAGGTTCTCTATTCTTAGACAAGGCCTTCTTGCTCATAGCAGCTAATTATTTAATCATATTAACCGTCTTGCTAATTAGCGGCAGCAATTACTCGTGACCCTTAGTATCGATCTTAGCTTTAAAAGAAGGAAATCTATAAAGAAAATCTTCGAAACCTGCAAGCCTCTGAAATATATCCTTTCCTATGATCTCTCTTCTCCTTATTTTCTATAACCTGACTTATTCCCCTTTATATATATTAATTAGCCTTTCTTCTAGTCGTAAGTATATATCTGCTGGTACGGAGATTACTCTAAAGAACGTTCGATACCCTTATTCCTAGGATCACCTTTTAATGAATTACCATATAGGAGTCAGGCACGTTTTGTGGAGACCTCGGACTAGTCTCTGACCAAGGGACCCGGCGAGTATAGTACTCATAGGCTTGGATGAATAGAGAAGGGGAGGCGATACGGGGGTTATAAAAACACGATACCGGCCCTTTGTAGAAGGGCAGACATTACAATATGATCATAATTAGACTGTCTTATCCTATTCTATTTCATTATGAAATATCGCTACCGGTACTGCATATAAAATATCTGGGGCAATCTTAAGATACGCAAGTAGATTCGAAATTAAGGGTTATTTATAAGAGAGGTAGTGAGAACTCTTCGTTCTAAAGCTTTTGAAAAGTTATAGCTTTATTCGACTTCTGGTTTGACATTTCGTAGTCGAAAGGTCTTAGTCTCGGCTCCGCAGGCTCTTTATAGGAATTTGCAGGTTCGTAGGAGATACAGCATTTAGTTGTTGAGTCGTTGTCTCTCTGCCACTCCTTTTGAAACCGTAGATAAGTGGGGGGTTTTTCCTCTTAATATACTTTATTAATTCTAAACTATACAGCATAAGCATAATACGCTGTACCGATTTCTTATATGTAAAGAGAAACTAGTATAAAACTCCTTATACCTTCACTATTTAGCTTCGTATACCTATAATTTCTAATCCCTTGAACAAGAGTCTAACGCATACCTTAGTTGATAATTATTCCCTCTAAGTCTTAGGCGAGTACATTCTCAGAAGGTGCCTTAACAAATAGAGTCGCCTTAGTTTCTCTATGATAGGATAAGCCCTTTACGCTAATAGAGGTTGTTAAATCACGACAAGCATTTTGCTAGTAGCCGGTGGCTCTGACTTATAAACCTTCTAAACGACTTTATAAACTTTCCAAAACGAATACACTTCCTTCCTCTTCCTCCTTATATATTATAACTCGCCTTTTCTCTCTTCGTATCTTTTATTAAGCCTTTCCTCTAATCATAGGTATGTATTTGAATAACCCCGGAGTACTCATACAGAGGTCGAAAGCAAAGGGTACTCGTAAAAGATGTAGTATAAGAAAGCTTCGTTCCGGAGCTTCTGATAGGTGCTGGCTTCACAACTAAGGGTTCTTATTTTTATTACTACTTTTTAAAGCTCTTTACGCTTAAGTGCAAGGTTTAGCTACCTTGAGCTGATACAACTAGCCCCTTGGATCAACGAAAACGTATATTCTAAACCGAAATCTCTGCATACTACTTGTAGAATGATTTTGCAAAACTAGCATAAGTTAAGCCAGTTTCGGAGAGTATTTTCATAAAACATGTTTTTAAATATACTATTAAACGCTACATTGGGTTTAACGCCGTAAATCATCTTTTGAAAAAAATTTAAAAGCAGCAGATTACCAGTTGCCCGACGCGCTTCATATAATCACCACTCTTGAGAGATTGCTGCTGCTTCGAATATTTTGGGGGTGGCGGGTCTGCGTGCATACTATTTCCCTGATGATTTTTCAGTAGTACGAATGGAGTGGAGATAGGTTTTTTGAGTAGGGCATCCACAGTGAGCTTCTGGCCTACAGAGAAATATTCTGTTACAAGACGAATATTCAGTGTAGGTTTTATTTGTTCATATACAATTAAATACAGGACTTATTAGAGTAGATACACATTTTGCCTTCTTCGCTTCTTACACGTTTTCAAGAAAACAAGCAGATACGAGATACGAGATACGAGCTAAGCGTAATAAGCGATATCCTAGCCGAGAATCCAGTAGCCAACTTGAACACCAACACGCGCGACTGCAACCTGCCCCGTGTTTAAAGACCTGCTCGACAAAGAAGTTTTCGCAACTGGATTGATAGCATGGGCCCATCATCCCCTTCAAGGTTTCGTTGGCTGCGAGGATTCGAGATGCACACACCCGCTAGTACAGTACAACGAGTTGCCTAGATCAACAACGCTCTCGATGCCTATGCACCTGCGACTTCCTACACTAATACTAGATTGGCCCTCACCGCACCCTTCTAGTGCACTCGCCTCTTCATGGTTTTACTATGTAAGTTGTCTCCGCGATCTCAAGCCGATCTGTTCACGTGAAAGCTTCCAAAAATAAACGTCAGCAACCTCAGAATCTACGGTCTACGAGGTACAAGCAGAGCTCACTGTATCAGTAGCATTAATATTACTAATATGTCCAGCACATCGTCTAAAGATAGACCGCTTGTTTTGCATCTCTCTGCAGCTATGTCGAGCTACTGTTTGAGAAATTTGGCATGACATCATATGCTCTTAAGCATTCACACTGTCATCGAGTACTGTTCTATCGCAGGCCTAATACTTAGTACATGGGGAAATAATTTGAGGTTTTCTGTCTGTGCACACTAGATTCTTGGCAATGCTGCTTTTGTTAAATTCCTTAGTATTTTATATAGCCACCTTTTGCGTCAATCACTGCTTTACATCCATTTGGCATTTCCCTAATCAAATCTCTAATTATCTCAACTGTTATTGATTCCTAAGCTTCAAGTACCCCCTATCGAAACCCCTGTACAAAAGAAAGTTTTAGTATAGCACACAGACAGAAAACCTCAGATTATTTCCCCATGTACTAAGTATATAGTACCACCGATAAAGTGCCCTCCCTCTACTCGTAACAGAGCTTTGAATCGTATGGAAACTGGAATAGAGCCAGAGCCCGTGCGAGTAGCGCTTAAAGGGTCATTTCTAATAATACTAGTGACTTAATCAAGCCTTTGGTACTTTAGAAGCTGTCATACTGACCCCAGTCCTTAATTTACACTGTGGGCCAATCTTTGGCTTCTATCTAACTGTGCAAACCAAGCAAAGGCATTCAACCACTACAGAATACATAAGTAACACTTTTCACTCCAAGCGGAGGATCAGAGTATCCACTAGCATACACTGAAAACTCGTAACTGCGACCGTGCAGATCAGCAGCAGAACGCTTTTAATCCTAATGAAATAGCATAAAGTGGCTTCTCTGAAATCTGATTCTCCAAGGAGAAATTTGCAGACAGTGATCCATAACTCGCACAGATTTCTGGCAAACCAGTTTTTGACGCATCCGTACTCTGACATGCAATGCAATACAAGTCGTAGGTACCCTTGATTCACTGTCTGCGGGATAAACAGCAAGAGCAAAAACCTGGGAAGGATGGATGAAGAGTGGGCGGGGCGGGGGGAACAAGAGAGCCTCGCTCTATACCCCACAAAAGGAAGTAATATTCGGTTACTGTAGGTTCGGGGAATCACAAGTAGTAAATCCCGCATGAAAGTATAAGAGTTCAACCTCACGAACCCATCCTGCAGCCGGCCCACCCACCCAAGAAATTGACTTTCACGCGCAGGGCCCTGCGTCGCCTACGACCAAGTACGAGGTACGAAAGCGTCTATAACCTTACCAGACCACGGGGGTTAAGTAAGCGAGGAGAAAGTGGGGCCCACCGCATTGTGTTTACGCGAATAAGAGAGGCGCAGGTCCTTGGCAATTTAGTTTTTCGGCGTACCAAGGCGCTGGGCAGCGAGCGATGTGCAGGGCCGCGATCAGGGTCTCCAAGTGCAAGGCGGACCGCGCCGGGGGGGGGGCTTTGTAGTGCGTCTGCAAGGTTAAATATATACTTTATGCTTTTCATGCGGTGTCTGTTTGGCCGCGGCGGTGGGTTTGTTTACTCGCTTATTCGGTGGACCGCGCAAAACAATAAATCTTTGATTAGCGCCATAAGGGGTTGGTTCGATTTGACTCTTGATAAAGCAGAAATTCTGCGCCGCGAGAAACCAATCTTAGTTCCTGTTTTTGTGTCATCAAATTAAACAACACCCCATTCCCCCGTGTGTAATTAAGCTGTCTGGTTGCACTCATAAGCCAAGCTCGCAGAAAATAGACAGAGAAGACCATTTTAATGTACGTGAATGTTAAGCGTACTATGAAAGCGAATATATCAGATTCTATTCAGACGCTTGGGAGTCATGACTGAAAGTTTTAAAAAAGGAAGACGTCCTAAAAAGCTTGCCTGGATTCTAATAACTGCTGCTCCTAAAATAAGTACAGAGATCTTCCACGACTACCTACCTATTTGCAGATCACTGAATGAAGCATGTATCAGAGTAGCTATTGGCTAGTGCTGAAGCGCGGTAGTAGCTCCTGCTGGGGTTTCGATGGGGATTTTGGTGTTATCGGGATCTTGGCATGTTGGGAGCTTTCTTTAGAGCAAGCGAAATGTATAGTTGGACATAGACCGATGTTCGAGTTCGTCACAGTTCTGACAGGGAGGTCGGTGTTAGTGTCGCAGTCTTGCTTGCAATATCATTCCAATGCCAGGTTCTCCTTGCTCTCAGGCGAGCTCAATTTGCGACATTGACTTGTCATTTGGACAGGGAAGCGTTTGTCTTCCACCTCTGTACTACTACCAACTTGTTGAATCAATATGACCGAAAGCGGTCTCCTTCTCAGCTATCTCATCTTTCATCCAAACATTCCACGTTCTAGAAGAACAAAACATGTCCTCTTCCATCCGAACATTCCTCTAGGCTAGATCAACCATCACTTGTTCCACGGAAACATATTCTTTTCAGAAAAAAGAACCTATGATCTCATCTTGGACTCTCTGTACAGTCACGTTTTGAATATGACACAGGACATCCAGCGGCCCTTGAATCCAACGTTGTACTTCTTCACTAGGATCCACTCCTGGCGTCTCGAGATCTTGTCCTTCCAACTGATCACGCGCGGCGTGCGGAGCGCTTGCGAGCTTCACCCAGACCTGAGGTTGATCTTTTCGATCTCGATGAGCAGCGGAAGGGGCCTGTGCTGGAGTCAGAAACAGACCTTGTTGCGCCGGAGCTAATTTGTGTATAGCTACGATCATATATATGTCCAGGTTGCATTCGACAAGACTGCGGAGCGTCGAGATAGGGGCTACCTGCCATCCGTGTCACGACCTTCGTCGACCCAAGCTTGAGTCTTGAGATACGGCTGTGACCATGTGAACATCGCTTGCTCGAGATCCCAGACAGTTCTGTCTCTATCTTCCCACGCTTTTAAGCCCAATCATTACAAAGTCAGTGCTGAGGTCGTATTTTCATTTAATTTCAGCCTTGTGATAGCAGATAGCGTCGTGGAGACTTCCTCCGTGACGGAGTGGTTTGACTATATGATTTTGGATATCTAATATTGTTTATGTCAACAGCAATCGTTGCAACACGAGTTAGGATGTAGTCAACTGAGGCGATAACTAAACCTTTTTCCCCAGGTGAAGCCGGACGGGATGATTGCGGGATATGTGTCGCTGAGGTCATTGGGACAGTCTGAGCCTGATTCCCTCTTGATATATGTGCTCTTTCCCATATCATCAACATCCGAAAATTGATAGGCGGTGACTAAAGAGAATGGGAGTTTTTGGATCATAAGTAGTAGTGGCCTTAGCAGTAACTGTCGGTGTTGTGGAATGTACCTACCTCGGCACTACGAGTTGCGAGATAGATGGAATTGTGCGGCTCTACAGCTAGCGGCGGGGATGCAGATGAGAGAAAGGAAGATTAATACTCTGAAGGTCAACGGGAAATCCCATATGTCTTTCTAGTCAACAGGAATTCGAATTATAGATTAGTACCTATTGGCTTCATGCGAGGCGTGATTACCTACTCAAGGACTTCAAGTAGGACGCGGAGGAATTCTCAGCGGTCTTTGGTGTTTCTTTTGGCCTCATCCGGCAGCGATAAACACATAGATATCTTTATTTACATAGATATATATGGGTGTGTGTATGCATGTATCAATCTGTAAGTTCTTAGATGTCTTTGTGTAATATATATAGATATATACATTTCCGCCCTTATTCTGCTGTCCTAGCTTAATCCTTTCTGGATTCTTTCG
This sequence comes from Diplocarpon mali, assembly GCA_024741835.1. Lineage (NCBI taxonomy): Eukaryota > Fungi > Ascomycota > Leotiomycetes > Helotiales > Drepanopezizaceae > Diplocarpon > Diplocarpon mali. Next base: position 43,743 of record JAENRP010000225.1, read on the forward strand.
GCTGGCACACAGCCTGAATCTGAGCATCTATTGAATAATCGCCAGTCTACTCTCTGTCCATCGTCAGTCCTTGACCATGTCTCAGAGCATCAGAATGAATGCCTCGGCTTTGCTTTGTCTGCGCTCGCGAAGGCTTCGGCTCCAACGAGGCACGTTGAGCGCCTAAGCGAACTGGTTTCGAGAATCTCCAGTTTCGTCGCATCCCTCTCATTTTTCATTCTCATCTTCGTCGCAACCTCATCCTCTCTCGTCGCGATTTCCGGGACGGACTCCGCTGGCTACCTGGGTTTCGAATCCGCCTCAGCATCGCCTTCGGACGAGCGCTGCAGTATCAAGCAGTTTCACACAGTATTGCCGCCGTCGTATCACCGCCATCTCGTAGCGAAGTGTAGCACGCAGCACCGAACCACCCATGTCCCGTTGCCACGGTTACAATGAAACCAGAGGCTGGAACCCGGCTGCCAAGTGCTCCGGCAAAGTTCATCCCCCCGCCCCACTCGCCGCGCGCGAAAGGGGGTGGCACTAATCCTCAAACGGAAGCCGGTGAAGCGTTGCCTGTCGAACAGCACTACACTGTGTATAATACCGCCAAGAGAACGTCCGAATCCGAGTGCGAATACGCCCCCACCAGCCTTATCGGGCTTAAGTCAGGTACCTTATCGATCGCATCTGACAACAGTACTCGTACTCTGCTATAGTACAGCCTCTATGCAATGTAATTAGTCCGCACCGCTTGACTCTACATATTATTCACTTCAGCACTTCCATTTAAGCTTTTGGTATTCGCCTTTATCCGTCGTGTTCGTTCTTTCGGCCGAATCATACTTTGTCGTTTGTCGTGGTCATGGTTGCTGCTTAGTCCAACACT
>JAENRP010000225.1:44643-71628 GCA_024741835.1 Diplocarpon mali
ATTGCCAGACGCCCGCCCATCATTTTCATTTTCTCTTTTGAACGCTGTTTCGTTTGGCCCAAAACGTGATCGCGCCAGTCTACCGAACCATGGCGTTTACCTCTCCGTTCGGAGGCGTTCCGCAGATGAACACGCACAATAACGCCATTGAGCTTGCCGGCCTAGAAAATTTGCAGCGAGACCGTGCTGATGACAAGGACACCGACAAACCGAGGCTTGGGTCCGCATATACGGATGGCGGTGTCACAGATGACACTTCTAGCGAAGAGAATAATATCGTTCGTCTGGCCAGGACATTGACTAGGCCATCTGGCCAAGCTGACGGCCCGAAAAACCCTTTCTTCGATTCCACAGACCCGGCTTTGGATCCTCATTCGGACAAATTCGATGCCAGAATTTGGACGCAATCAGTCATAAGCCTCTCCTCGAGGGCGGCAGACAGTGGCACCTCTCGAACAGCCGGAATCTCGTACCGCGACCTGTCGTGTCACGGGTACGGAGATCCGACGGATTATCAAAAGACGTTTGGAAACTCTTTCCTGGAGCTAGGGAGTGTTTTCAACAAGATCCGGGGTGTAGGCAAACGTAAAATCCAGATTCTCAGAGACTTTGATGGTCTGGTAAAGAGCGGAGAAATGTTGGTGGTGCTGGGCCGTCCTGGAAGTGGTTGCTCAACGCTTCTGAAGACCATTGCTGGAGAGACCAATGGTTTCCACGTGGATCCGAACGCAAATATCAATTATCAAGGTCAGCAGAACTGCATACACGACGAAAACTTGTCTAACTCGTGCATAAGGTATCCCGAAAGAGATCATGCACCATGACTTTCGAGGAGAATGTATCTACCAGGCTGAGGTTGATGTCCATTTTCCTCAACTTACAGTCGGCCAGACGCTTGATTTCGCGGCCAAGGCCAGGGCTCCATCGAATCGGATTCCAGGAGTCACTCGAGAACGATACGCGGAGCACATGCGAGATGTTGTGATGGCAGTATTCCGGCTGACTCATACGATGAACACCAAAGTTGGGAACGATTTCGTTAGGGGCGTGTCTGGAGGTTAGTACATCATTGTCCCTAAAATATGTCTCCCAATCGCCAGACTTCAAAGAATAGGCTCCTGTGACCTACATCACGACCAAGGCTGATCAATACCAGGCGAGCGTAAACGCGTTAGTATCGCAGAAGGTATGCCCATCTGATTTCTCACCGCCAAAACCACGAAAAGAAACTAACCATGTGCAAAGCTGCTTTGGGTGGATCGCCGATACAGTGCTGGGACAACAGCACTCGTGGCCTCGACTCTGCAACGGCCTTGGAGTTTGTCAAAGCTTTACGACTGTCGACAGAACTTTCGGGATCGACAGCCGTGGTTGCTATCTATCAAGCGTCGCAGTCAATCTACGACACCTTTGATAAGGTAGCTGTTTTGTACGAGGGAAGGCAGATATACTTTGGCGAGATAAATGCTGCGAAGACATTCTTCATCAATCTGGGTTTCGAGTGTCCTGATCGACAGACGACTGCGGATTTCCTCACTTCACTGACGAGCCCATCTGAGAGAAGAGTTCGGCCAGGCTTCGAGCATAAGACGCCCAAGACTGCCGACGAATTTGCAAAAATTTGGCAGGAAAGTTCAGACCGCCGCAAGTTGTTGGAAGAGATTACCCAGTTCGAGAAGGAATTCCCTGTCGAAGGAACCCATCTTAAACAATTCGCAGCTGCCAGACAAGCCCAGCAGGCGAAAGGACAGAGAGCCAAGTCTCCATATACCCTGTCGATTCCCTTGCAGATCAAAATATGTATGAGGAGAGGCTTTCAACGACTTCAAGGAACTCTGCCAGAGATTATCTTCGGAGTGTTCTCCAACATTCTAATGTCAATCGTTGTAGGAAGTCTGTTTGTGCAGCTCGAGAATAACACAAGCACGATGGGGAACAGGGGGGCTCTAATTTTCTTTGCTATTCTGATCAACGCATTTTCTGGTGCACAAGAAGTAAGTTTGATCCTCGGTTTTTCCTTCAGGTGTTGATATGTACAGATTCCCAGCTTGTTTGGACAGCGGCCAATTGTCGAGAAGCACGCTAAATACGCTTTTTACCACCCTTTTGCCGAAGCTATTGCAACAATGACCTGCGATTTACCAAAGAAGATCGCAACTTCACTTTCCTCCAACTTAGCACTGTATTTTATAACAGGTCTTCGACCGACGGCGGAGAACTTTTTCGTCTTCGTGTTATTCAGTTTTGTCACCACCATTTGCATGTCTATGTTCTTTAGATCGATCGGTTCAACGTCACGTACTATGTCCCAAGCGATGGTACCGAGTGCGCTCTTCATTTTGGCCCTGGTTGTCTACACTGGGTTCACGATCCCAACTAGGGATATGGTTCCGTGGTTCAGATGGCTGAATTATGTTAATCCAGGTATTTCTCCAGTTAGGAAAAGCCTTCTTCGATAAACATCTTTCGATTTCGACATGCTAATTTTTCGAAAATTTAGTGGCGTATGGCTTCGAAGCACTCCTGATCAACGAGTTCCACAACCGAAAGATTCCTTGCTCCGTTTTCGTCCCCTCCGGAACGTCATATGCTGATATCTCACCCGAGCAACGCATCTGTTCTTCAAAGGGAGCCGAAGCCGGAGCAGATTTCGTTGACGGTGACACATACCTCAAGGTTACGTACGGCTATGAGCACTCCCATTTGTGGAGAAATCTGGGAATCCTCTTTGCTTTCATGGTTTTCGGGATGGCCATCCATCTCCTTACAACGGAATTCATATCAGCCCAACGATCTAAGGGAGAAGTCCTGGTCTTCCCACGTAACCAAGTTCCAACCCTTAGGTCTACTGACGATGAGGAGGCAATCACAAATGAACGACTTAACTCGGAGGCGATGTCTAGTGGTGGAAACCTATCCTCCGGAAAAGAGACTGCACCTGATGGCAAGGACATGGGCTCAGAAACCCAATCTAGTAGCGCATCCTCTAGACGCAGTCGATCGAGTTCGCTTGAGAATAAGCCTATCTTCCAATGGGAGAATCTGAACTACGACGTGAAAATCAAGACAGAAACCCGCAGGTTACTGGACTCAGTGGATGGATGGGTGAAGCCAGGTACATTGACTGCTCTAATGGGAGTTTCGGGAGCAGGTAAAACGACCCTGTTGGACGTGCTGGCAAGTCGTGTGACTATGGGTGTCGTCGACGGGTCCATGCTGGTTGACGGCCGCGAACGCGACATCGGCTTCCAGAGGAAAACAGGCTACGTTCAACAACAGGACTGTATGTGAAAATTTTTCCTCTTGCTCTAGGCGTATTATGAGCCATGCTCGCAAGTACTAACTTCAGGGTCAAACGGGTCCCAGGCTTGAAGAAATTACGGGACTTGAAGCTAATTTATATCATCCAGTGCACTTGGCTACTTCAACCGTCAGAGAAGCTCTAACTTTCTCGGCTCTTCTACGCCAGCCCGCTACGACACCTAAGGCTGAGAAGTTGGCTTATGTGGACGAAGTAATCAACATCTTGGAGATGGGCGACTACGCCAACGCCGTCGTTGGTGTCCCAGGCGAAGGTCTCAACGTTGAGCAAAGGAAGAGATTGACGATCGGTGTTGAGCTTGCGGCCAAGCCGGCATTGCTATTGTTCCTGGACGAACCTACCGTAAGTCATGAATCCATCCGTTCTCTATGCATGCTAAAATGAACATTTTCAGTCCGGACTGGACAGTCAAACGGCTTGGTCAATCTGTGCCCTTTTGCGTAAACTCGCCAATAACGGACAGGCAATCCTGTGCACGATCCATCAGCCATCAGCGGTCCTCTTTCAAGAGTTTGATCGGCTTCTGTTTTTGGCTCGCGGAGGCAAGACAGTGTACTTTGGAGACATCGGCCACGGATCCCAGATTCTCACCAAATATTTCGAACGGCAAGGGGCTCGACCTTGTGGCGACGAGGAGAACCCAGCAGAATGGATGATTGAAATAATAACTGCAAATCCGGACGAAGGCGCGATCGATTGGCCTCAGGCGTGGCGAGACTCGCCAGAAAAAAAAGCTGTGAAAGACACTCTGGCAGAGATGCGTCAAAGGCTCGCTAGTAAACCAGCCCAAGCTGACCCCGGTTCCCTATTGCAGTACGCTGTCCCCTTCAGGGATCAGATCATGCTCGTCCTTGAACGTGTGTTCCAGCAATACTGGAGAACACCGGTTTATCTGTTCTCTAAGATCGCCTTGTGCTTCCTCGCCGTAAGCGTACCATCTTCCGACATCGAGGTTTGAAGCTGACCAGTGCAGACAATGTTCATTGGATTTTCGTTCTTCGACAGCGCGACATCATTGCAAGGGATACAAAACCAGCTCTTTTCCATCTTCATGTTGTTAACGATCTTCAACAGCATCACTTCCCAGATCATGCCTCATTTTGTAAGTACTCTTGCCTGGATTCCATGAGCTCCGACTGATTGCCTCCAGGTAACCCAGCGTGCCCTGTACGAAGTACGCGAGCGGCCCTCAAAAACATACTCCTGGCAGGCATTCATGGTTTCCAATATCCTCGTCGAATTACCCTGGAATGCCCTCGTCTCTGTGCTCGTCTACGTATGCTACTACTATCCAATTGGCATGTATCGCCACGCAGAAGTGGCAGATCAGTTCACGGAACGCAGCGGCCTAATGTTCCTCTTCATCTTCGCCTTCCTCATGTTCGCATCGACCTTCGCCCATATGATGATTTCGGGCTTAGAAACAGCTGATGGCGCCGGGGGAATCGGATCTCTGTTGTTCACACTCTGCCTAATATTTTGTGGTGTTCTTGTTGCCCCGGACGCCATGCCCAGGTTCTGGATCTTCATGTACCGAGTCTCACCATTCTCATACCTTGTGGCGGGTATGCTTTCAACCGGCCTGGCAAATGTAAGGGTCACATGCTCGGACATCGAATATCTGTTCGTCGAGCCGGCAAATAACTCAACATGCGGAGAATACTTCGCTTCATACATCGAAGCCTCTGGAGGATACCTCACGAATCCGTTGGCGACGAACAGGTGTCAGTTCTGTAGCGTTGCGGATACCAACACGCTGCTGAGTGACCTGGGTATCGAGTATAGTACCAGATGGCGCGACTTTGGACTTCTTTGGGTTTATATTTTCTTCAACGTCGGGATGGCACTGCTCATGTACTGGTGGCTGCGAGTGCCCAAAATATCGAAGAAGGATAAAAAGGCGTGAATGCTCGGCGAGTTATTATTAGCACCGCGAGCCGGTTCTTGATACTAGTGATTAGGAGGTTGACTACTGTCGCTCATACATTTCTTTAATCACGTATCGCTTAGGACGCTACTTATCAGTTAATATACCATTAGAACAGACTAGAAAAGACTAGAAAAGACTAGAATAGAATGTATTCATAGATCCATAATCATTCCTCCCTCTATTGTGACAGTTAATTCCCCCTTCCATCCAACCCCAATCAGTCAAAATTCCGTTGGGAAGAATCGGGGGGCGTGGCGGGGTTCTCGTCAAACCCCATCGCAACGGCGGAAAGAAAACAGAACGGTGTAGAAATAACGCACATTCATGCGACGAGCACCTGGTCTCAGAAACGGGATGGAAGCTAGCAGACGAAACGCGAAGCCTTCTCGTGTTTTGGGACGGCATAAGCCTCGTGTCCCGACTTTCCCCAAACCTCCAAGAATGCGAGTCAGCGCCTCGGGTTCGCATCGCAGAGTGCCGGAGTTCAAAACGTGCATGTCCGATGCCAAGACTTCTTGGAGCCGAACCCCCTTTTTTTTCTGTCTCCGTGGTTGCTTGTGTGCTTGTGTCGGGAGTTGAGAGAGACGGAGAAGAAGAGGGGAGAGAGATGAGGTGCATGTGAGACTTCCCGAGGAACGCGTGTCTTTCCCAGCTTCTGGAGTTAAGTGAACGATTATATTTTTTTGTTTTTTTTACGAAGAGGGGTCGGTCGCTTAACTCTAGGATGGACAAGGAAAGGTACGGTGTCTGTTTTCTTCGCCACTCCAGCCCTCTGCGAAAAGATACGCGCGAGAGCATGCGGATGCTTGCACGCATATGCAGCGAGGGGTGTCTCGCGAGCCGGATTGGCGGATTGGATTGCGGAGAGTTGGAACTTGAGAGCAGCATCGAGCCCTAGTGGTGGTTTCTGACCCTCTGCCGGGTTCCCATACGTCGAGGTCTCGACGGCTGACAAGGCTCACTCCAGCCCCTCGCGGCCTGTCTTCTCGCTCCGCGTGGGTAGCTATCCAAGGACGGTAGCCTAGACGGCTCATCGACATCCTGCTCGGCGATCTAAATACCATTTCTGCGAATCTACGCGTTCGCGATGAAGGCGTCACGAATATGGCGCAGGTTCTGTCGAGCGAGGGTAATCGAGTGGCGGTGGGCGGTGTAGCTGATGAGGATCGACTCGCGCGCGCAGGTGTGGTTTGCATCTTGCGTTTGGTAGCCTTTCAAGTACGGCTTCGTCATACCCACCTCATTGGCTTTCAAGTCAACACCGCATCTTTCGTGGGATACATCATCTGATATCCCGGTGCTGAGGTGGGATGGTGTCCGCATCCGCTTCCTCCAGACGCTGCCCGAGCCCGAGGACGTGGACTGGCCTGTGGCCGAGTCGAGAATCTCTTTGGTCGCGGGATTGAGGGTTTTGTAAGCTCACTTCCTGTCGTAGGCTCAATATCGAGGCCGGATCGGTGCTTTACTGCTGTGAAGGTGGGGGCGGAGAGCTGGTACGAGTTTGTGGGGAAGGATATTTCTGGCGGAGATCATGGAGTGGTTGAATTGCATGAATTACCTCTCTTACTATGGGGATGGCAGAGTGATTGCAGTCCCATGGGTCGACGTCGATTTCTGGCTCTGTACATTGGGCTCTGGACAGTTGACAAGTGGTAAGAGATTGTATGGGGTCTTCTGTGATGTTGGCCGCTGTTGTGGTTCCTGACGTTGTTGTCATATCAAAGTACAATTTGGTTTTGCACGTCGGCAACCCGGAAAACAATGCTCTTCAATGACTTTAAGAATAAGATCAGACTGGACAGGAGATCTGATCTATAAATTACCCATACGCAAATTTGTTCTCAGGTGAATGTGTTTTCAAGATTTCGAACGTCAAATGAGAACTACTCCTCGGTCACCCGGGTTTGGCATAAAAGTATATGAAAATTCCCCCAATGCCACCGATGAGAATATCCGGTTCTAAAAACCACATTAATGAAATGTCGCGAGATCGAAAAGAAGAATGAAAACACTTTAGTATTCCACATGCCAAGTCTTCTAAACACCGGCAGAATTCAAATAACTGATTTTTTGAGCAAAGGGTAGAGAGCGTCAATATTCCAAGGTCTTGACCTTCAGCGCGATTCTTGAACATCAGCCTCGGAGATGCGAGAATAATAGAGTCATTCTCTTCCACGCTGCGCAACCTCTGGACGTCTACTCCTTTCGTAAGCGAGGGTACTATAGGTCACGTGAACTCGTCACTACGCTTGTGTGACCTGAACGCAACGTAAGGGTCTTTCTAGCTTCAGCTTCGCCGAGAAATTCATAAGCAACTTTCGGTTTGAATCTCCCTCCGGCCGTCTTGAATACTTCGCAACGCGCTTAGTTCGCGTTCTCCCGTCTAAGACGCTAGAGACGTAGAGTCCTAGAATCAAGCATCATGATGCCTCTCATAAGTCGCGCAGAGAAGGCCAAGTCAAAGGCAAAACACGCCAGAGATGCCTCTGAGATCCAAGTTCTTGCCGAAGCCGATGATGCTCCCCAAAGCCTGGGCGGTCAAGAAGAGACTGCACCAATCCTACAATCCTTCGAGTCTACCACCGCTATCATGGAAGGTCTTCACGTCCGTTAGCTCGAGAAGGGGAGATACAAGCTGTGTGTGGGTTAGATTTGAGAATATCCTGGCTCTTGAGACACCCAATTGAGTTGCGACTGAGGATCTACGACATGATTGTCTGCTTTTCGAAACCCCAACATCGAAACTCGAATTATTGCGGTCAAGAAATCACAGTTGATGGTGTACAGCTAAGAGCCACATGTCACAAATACACGAAGAGAATCAAAGCATATTCTGGCGTAACTACTTCCTCATCCGTGACATTGGCAAAATGAAGAGGCCAATTTTTCCGTGTTTGACAAAGGAACAGCGAGAGGTATCACCGGCCTGGTTCAGGATGAGATCAAGGATCCAGGGAGACTTCGCGCTTTGAAAGACTGCAATAATTTCAAGATCTCTCATCTCATGCTTACTATTCACTGTCTGAACCTGCCTTCTTCGGAACATGTTACTCAATCACAGCACATGCACCAAGAGGAACCAGCAGCCTTTAAGTTTAACCGGGTATATGTATTCGATTATCTGTTGAGATCCGAGGCCTTGAACTTGTTTCGGTATAGGATAATGTCGCCGCAAGATTGAAGACCACGCCAGAAGAAATCAGTGACGCGGAGATGGTGGCTTTCGACTGCTTCTAGAGCAGTCAGTTGGCACAAGCTAGGCAATCAGAGGTAGGCATCAATCACATGCACATATTACTGTGGCACGGACAAGAATCCTTGCTAAACCTACCTACAGATTAATAAGATTAAGGCCCTTAAGGAGAGCTGGCCAGAAGACTTCTAAAGCCACTGCAAAGAAGGACTTGAATCGCGAGGTCGCCGACCTAGCTGCTTCAACACCCACAATTCGAAAGGCTTGCTTAACGAAGATTTGCGCAGCGGGTTATCGTTAGACATGGTATATTGCATCTTTGAACGCGCCTATATGTTTTCTTCCCACCATATGATGGTGTCCCAGCGCCATACTCTTTGTTCTTACTATAAGAGATATCCGGCTTCACACTCTTGCTTACAGCTATTGTAGGATAGAGCTCCAGTAACACATTTGAGTAAATTGCTGCCAAGCCTAGTATGTGTCAATGATACGTCGCTTGGCTTGCAGAGGCTTGAATCACACCAGAAGCATGCATATGGTTCCCTTTCATCAGCGAATATCCATCGAATACCCTAGGAGGTGTCTAGGCCAGCACCATTGAACTCACGTGTCGAGGCAAAAGATCATTAGCAAGATCATAGCTCTATACTTTTCACTCATTTAACCGGTTCTTTTGGGTCGTTTTCTGCTAGAACATTGATTTTATTGGCAGCACCGGGTCTGATGTTTGTGTCACCGCCCACCGCTTCGGCAGCTGATATCTATCAGCCAGCCAGAATGATCAATTTATCGGTATGTATTAAGCAAGTATGAACTGTTCTTTCCTTCGACCAGGGTTCAGCCTTAAAGTCTTTTAGCCTTTTTTTGACAAAACCAAGCCCAGGTCATACTTCGGTCTCGCAACTTGTGCGAGGGTGAGGAGTTCGGCGAGAGTGTACTTGCGTCCATTGAGGACGTAGCTTCGCTTGAGCCTGTAGTGTCAGGCTATTTTCAATGTCATGACACCGATGCGATGCTTCGTTGGAAACTTATCGTGTTGTACTGCTGGAATGGAAGACGACGTTGCTATGGCAGCTTGCGCACCGGTTTATCAGCGGGTAGGGAATAGGAAATCAATGGGGGTGCTGAGGTCACTGCTGTGAGTGTTGCGTCCAGTCCCTTAGCCAGAACCCTTTTACGAACCAGGCCACGGGTGAGGAGGAGCAGCTGGGTTGGGGCTTGGTGACGAAGTGGGAAGTTTGTGGGTCTTGTGATGGCTGTTGTCCTTGCCTGATTTCCATCTATTGTATGTGAAGCTTGCTGATGATATGGATACCTAGCGGATATGTTTGCGACTGATATCTTCTGAGCGTGTAGGCATATGGATCATTGGTACCTGTCACGGATTAGAAGGCAGGGGCTTGACACTGCAAATGAAGATGTGTTCGTCAGAGGTCAAGATTGCTGAAAAGGGTGCAGTTCGGTGTGGAAAGGTGTTGACTGGCTTAGACTTGCGAATGAGGATTAATCGATCACAGTTCTGATGATGGGGCGCGGGTCCTCCCGATTCCCTTCCATGTTTCTTGTATTTGATAGCGGGGGGCCAGTGAGAACAGATGGTACGCCTTCGGAGGTGTGTAGGGGCGGAGTCACAGGCCATCACATCAGCGAAATAATTGAAGAGTTGCACACAACTCCAAGTTCATTCATCGTTCCCCCCGCCACAAGATCTACATTACAGCCCTGACTCCGCCCCTCTCGTTCGCATCCCCTCACACGCCTCTTTTCTTCAGATCCCTCGCTCGTGACCGCGTGATTATGGTGAGAGGTGGCACCACCTTCCTCACACGAGTGCTTCTCTTCTTCTCCTCGGCGAGACGTCTCCGTTCAGCAGCCGCCTGCTTTCTCGCCGTGGCGGCTCGTCTCTTGGCTCCCGCCAGCAGGTAGCCGAGGACGTCATCCTGGGTTGGGAGGGGAAACGGTAGGGAGTAGGGGTTGCTACTCGAGCCGGCGGGGCTTGCTTGGTTGCTACGGATAGACATGGCGATGGTGGTGCTAGTAGTGATAGTGGTGATGGTGGTGGACGAAGTGCTGTTGTAGGTGCGGTGAGAAGTGGAAGATGGTGGTACCACCTAGAGTATTTCAGTGACTAGATTGCAGTTTGATAATAGGTGATCTCATACCTTAGTTGGCACTCGGTAGTAGGAACCTGTGCGAAATCTGGCTGAATGCGCTCGATGTTGTTGTTTTTTGATCTCGTTGGTTGTAGCGTGCGATTGGTAACCTGAGTATTGTAAACTTGGGCCAGAGAGCTGTATCATATATCTCTTACTTGCTCATGGGCTTGCTATTGTGCTTGTGCAGATCATTGTTCTGGTGGAGCAGTCTCGCGGGAAGCGATTATGCCAGCAACAATATAGTATTGTGACCCCCGCCCCCCTTTGATGCTCGCTTAGGTCACGCATAGTGGTTCTCGCCCTCAAGCGACCTCGACAAATTTTCTAGGTAGGTAAAATTGTAGCGAGGTTGAGACCAAGAAAATATCTCGCGGAGAGATGGGTTATGAAAATGCTGGGGCTGTTTCCTAGATTTCTTTCCTGCAATATAGTTATATACATGTGATGTGAAAGTGGCATAATGAAAAGCCACATACGACCTATTCTCGTCATATTTCCTCTCGGTAAATTTTATTTTTGCGCGATTCGGGTTATTTCCACCGACATCTTGTTTCAAAAGCTGGGCTCAAAGATATCGACTATAGATTTAACTTTGATGTATTAGGCTCTGGTCACATTTGAAATTGTAAGCAACTTGAATGTTAGGCAGAGTTCCACACCTGTAAGCCTTTTCTAATTACCAAAAGATCAATTGTACATGAGTTATATCATCGATATACTGATACCGAGTCTATCTTATCAGTAGAATTGGAGTAACAAGAGCTTGCCCGAAATTGTTATTGCCCTTAAATACCACGGGCGGCTGGTTTGCATGTTTGCTTCTCACCTGATGTCCGCTCAGTCAAACAGAGTCTACAACAAGCAGCAAACTAGCTTGGCTCCCTCTTCCCATCCAGACCTCGCCTATTATATGCAGCTGCAGTACATACAGAGCTGTAGACTCAACAATCACTTAAAAAATCGGAATATTAACATAATCGGATTTCCTTCTCTATTCACACCCTAAGTGAGTGACAGCCCCTGAATAGTCCAGAGTAAGTGAGCGGGACCCTGGCAGTTGCATATGGCCCTCAAAACGCAGTTACATCACAAACCTGTTTAAGGTTTGTAAGACCTGGAAAAGACAAAGCTTCCATGAAATAGTTCTTATAAAGCTCATAGTGGGAAAAGCAAGAACCTTTTCGCTGTCTCGTATTTGTCAAGCAAATATACCCTGCATGAGCAAACTAGGCACTATCCTGCGGAAGAGTAACAACAAAAAGTGACACATAAACAAAACTTCAATTGAAAGAAAGTCTTATGGTGCGCATGTAGTTCATAATATATTTGAAAAATATATTAAGCTTGAATTGATATTTTTAGGTGAATAGGGAGAGACGGCCTGCGCGAGCTTGCTACGAGGGGGAGAAAGAACTCGCGACATCTGATACTTAGCAGCATGAGATCTGCGTGTTGATCAATAGCAAGATATTCAACGACAGAGTTTGGAACACTGCTATGTCGAAAAGGCATCAGGGAGGGTTATTCCTTGGTCTGAAGCAGACTTGGGGCCTGGGCCCCTGCATACTTGTCTCAAGCAGTAAACAAACAGATGCTGAACATAAAACGTCTCCATATTTTGCTGCATTTGTTGATATGCATCGCTCTGAGCCTCTCTTTCGCTTAAGAAACCTTGAGAAAGCCTTTGTAAATACTTAAATACCAACTGCCTGGGTCTGACATCTTCCAAAACAACCCAAAAAGCCATCAGTATGGCGCGAAATATACCGCTTAAAGGAAAGGCAGAAGAACAGCCTTCTTTGGTGATAGATTCAACCTCTTTGTCAGATGAGGTGTACCTAGAAGAAGTTGGCCCTTATGTTGTACCGACGAAGACACAACACCATTCGGTACTTGTATGATAAGCATCTCTCTGTCTACTGCATCTGTATCGAACGAGCCCTCGCATCCACTACTACTTGGAGAATCATCGTTTGTGGCTATGTCGTTGCTTTTATTTTCCAACCTCTCATTGTCAGGCTTGCATGGTGGATACGCAGGAAATTCATAAGGGCAGTGTTTGACAATGAGCCCCCTTACTAGAATTAAGAGGCTTTAACATATGTAACGATAACATGCGCGAAGCGAGATCACTCCGTGTACTTGACAATACTAACCTTGATGCCCAGATCCGCTCAGAGCCGTTGTCGAGATCGGAGCCGTAGTGATTAGGTTGGATGAGGTCTTGCTCGTGTTGGTACGCAGATTACTCTTATGGACGCTCGCTCCCCTTATTCTTAGGATCATCCTGTAATTGTATATCACATGGAGTCGGGCACGTTTCGTAGGGACCTCGGACGGGTTTCTGGTCGAGGGCCTCGGCGGGGATAGCATTCACAGGCTTGGAGGAATAGAGAAGGGGAGGCAATTCGGGGGTATAAAGGCACGATACCGGCCCTCTGTAGAATGGTAGACTTTATAATTTGACCATGCTTTGACTGTCTCGTCCTCCTTCATTTCACGGTGAAATATTGATACCGGTACTGCACCTACAGCTCGGCATCAGAAAAATGTTGGAACCCTTGATAGAAGCAGTTGGGCTTTAGTAAGATATAGAAAAGAAAAAGGCCCATGAGAAACAGAAACAGGAGGCTGAAGAGAGGGCGGAAGGTCAGGCTCGAGCGGGCGAGTCTGTCAAAGCAAAAGTTGGGAGAAATATCATATGAATAGTAATTTTGATGGGTCTGAAGAGACTGAATTTGTTACCCAGCTGGACCAAGTGGAAAAATAGGTGTCGGAATCAATAACTTTTATTGAATGATAACATCAATTTGAAACTATGTTGATTATGTTCACCAAGTGTGGTGAGGTGCTCCTGTTACAGAATGTCCAATCTGAATGCTGTGTCATGGCTGGCCCCCGTAGAAAGATTTCAGAGAGTAATACGAAGCAGTTGTTCAAAGATAAGATGCGAAGCAAAAGGAGAGGGAAAGTCTCCTCACAACATGCCATTAAGCTCATGATCACGTGTTGAGATCATCGCGTCGTCGCGTCTTACTATATAGAGGTCCTAGCTGCTCAACGCAACCATCCTCGACGATTACATCCATCTAAAGGCATAGATGATCAAACATGCGTTGAACTCATGTGTCGTCTTGAGATTATTGGTACTTTCCTTTTGCTGAAGCAAGATCTCGTCGACAAGATCGAGCAGTTCAATGGCCGCAGAGGAGACAGAGTTCCGTACGTGTAACACAGTTAAGCCCACTTCAGATTTCAATGGCTCACATTTTTCAGATCCCCACCATGCTCCACGAAATACTCCTCTCCCTCTCCGGCCACCCCTCCCCACTCCTCACCGCCGACCACTCATCCCCAAACTCGATCCTCTCCCCTTCAGAGAAAGCCCTCCTTTCGTCCATCGCCCACTTAAGCAATCTACACTGTAAACTGCTTGCCCATACTGCTGCCATAGCTATCTCGCATCCTTCCAGCATCTGCCAGGCTGTTGCAACGGCTATTAAGTCTACACATCTAGCAAATTTTCAGCGCAAAATATTGGAGGTTGAGGATGCGATATTACAGAAAGATGCAGGTATTGTAGGGGCATATAATCTTGTGCCACTCACATCTATAGTCGGCGAGTTCTCGGAATGGACCAGGAGAATGGAGTGGTTCCTGGAGGTGGTCGAATTTATGATTCGGGGTCATGCCGGGGGAAGCTGTACCGGAGCTATGTCTATTAATCGATTGTGCGAGGCTATGAAGACAGGATATGCCGATGTTGAAGAGGCCGCTCTCAGTCTCGTTAGGGTTGCGGAGACTGCTTGGTTGAAGCAGATTTCTGCTTGGGTTCTCTATGGAAGATTGCCGAGTTTTGGCAGGGACGACTTCTTCGTCCAGATGGTTCATGGCGATGCACAGGTGAGGTGTGAAAATGGATAGAGGAAAAACGCTGACATGGATTAGGAGTTCCACAGCAAGCCCGAACTACTACCTGCATTTGTTTCGGCGCCTACAGCAAACTCGCTGCTCTTCATTGGCCGGTCCCTAAATCATATTCGAGTCAAAGGAGCATCTAGTGCGAGATCCCCGGAATTGGACTTGCTGTCCTCCCACCTGCAGCAACTTTCGGCGCTGAAGTTCCCCATCAACGGCGCCAATTTCTCTAGAGTGATCGCTTCGATCAGGATTTCCTTATCGCAGACTACTCTTCAAAAGCTATTGCCGTTGTCCAAGGTTATAGAAATCCTCACACTGCTACGAGAGTTTTTCTTACTTGGTCGCGGCGAGTTTGCCATTGCCTTGATCACCGAAGCTGATGAAAAAATACGTTCACGCTGGCAAAGGTCTGACACTATAGATTACGACAAAGGTGATGGCCTCGGGAACATCGTGGTTAAAGATGGCGAAGTCTCTGCGGTATTGGCGCGGACATGGGCAGCCATGGGATCATTGAAAGGCCAGTATGAGGAAGATCAAGATGAGGACGAAGTGCTTGAACTTGCTAGAGATCTTGTGCAGCTTATAATCACCAAACCAACCTCCGCAACCCCCTCGAAAGGTTCACATCCAGCGTCCTTAATAGCATCAACTCCATTCAAGAATTTGTTAATTTCGGTCCCGGTAATATTGTCGCTTCGCATACCTTCGCCGTTAGATATTTTTCTCACCCCAGCAGATATCCAAAGCTGCTCCAGTATCAGCGCGTACTTGCTCTCAATACGCAGAGCACATTTGCGTCTCACAGATCTATGGAAAATCACCTCACTGCGACGAGACCATCCAGCTCCGCCAGGGCCTCCATATGGAAGCTCGACTGGCGGGCGCAACAAGGTTCGCACCATACGCAGCCGTGGCAAGGAGAGATCTCAGGCCATGCGGAGTGTATGGGCAACCAGTAGCGCAGCAGTATTCTTCCTTGGAGAGACAGAAGCATATCTCCAAGGTGAGGTCGTGCAAGGCACGTGGCTTGGTTTCATGAAGTGGTTGAAGGGTGAAGGTTCAAGACCGACATCAAAGAGCTCATTGAATGAAGAAGAAGATATTTGGCTGCAGGCGGGACGAGAGCCCAAAATGCAAACCACTAGCCATACACATGATCCGCAAACGTTGGCAGATGCTCACAGAAGATACTTGTCTGCGCTAGCAACAGGTATTCTGCTGACTAACCCTTTATTTACCGATCCACTGTATCGTTTACTCCAGCAAATTGATCATCTGGTAGCACTTGTCTATCGAGTCCACTCTATCTGGCAATCCCTGGACTTGGAAGCCGATGAAGGTGTTGTAGATGCCTTCTTGGACCTCCACAAAGAAGAAAAGGATATCAAAGATCAACTGGTCACCGTCGCAGCCCGAGTGAAAGCTTCTATCGAAGAGCTTGTTAACTGTCTGAGGAATATAGACCAGGAAAAAGAAGGCTGGGAAGACGGCTTTGCTGAACTGGTACTTAGCGAGGAAGGCGTTTATGTCCCAGCCAAGGTTGGGAGAGTGGATCGACTACTGATGAAGCTGGATTTTGGCGGTTGGTTTGATGTGGGCAAGAAGGATGGCGGGGCTCTGAATGGTCTGGACAGTGATTACGATATATGAAGTATTGATTGCGGCGATACCCTGGCGTTACCCTGGGTTTTTAGGAGGACGGAAGGTCGATTTACGATCTGAGCTTGTAAGTATCAGCATGGTGTATGGTAATCATCAACCATGCTAACGAGCAAAGACTCGCGCGGTATGTCCTAGCAATACAAGTAGCTTTTCCGCCTCAGAATCCAAGCCGAACACTCGGACATGCCTCACCGCACCCAACACTAACAGTATCCAGGCCGGAACCCACCAGCTTCCCAGGCCTATTTGTAGCTGATTGAAACCGTACGACAACCTGCGATGGCCATTCAAACCATAAATTCGCGACAGCGTTTTTGGGATTTGCAGCGGCAAGCCGCAATTGCTGACTCTCCCTGAGCCATAGACTTCTGCAATCATCACACGCTGTCGACACGAACTAGGCACTGTACCGGTCTTTGCGGCATCGCTCACATCTTATACTATCAGCAGCTTGTCGATGTATTTCAATTTACGGATAGGAATAATTTCAGTTGGTCTTGGTCAGCTTGTACAGCTTTTCTTGATGCTTTCTTCGGGGCTCCAAGGACAGTCTTTACCCAACTGCTGCCCATATTCTCCAATTCAACATCCATCTTGGAGCTCTTTGAAATATCACTTATGGTTGAACTGCATAATCTTTTCCAGGTGCGCTTTTCATTGGTTCGAATCTTGCATAAAATCAGACGACGGAACAAACCAGACAAGACACCCAACATCAACCAGAGGATTCCAAACCTCTTCACTCCTCGTCCTCTCCACCGTCAGTCCACACCTCCCCAAATCCCAACTCCAACATACATCTCCCCAGTTTACTCTCCTCGTACACCTCGTAACACTCCACTGCCGTCCTTCTCCCACCCTCCAACACCTCCCGTCTCGGGAACCTCTTCAGGCCCGCCAGCCTCTCCCTCTTCTCCTCCCTCATCGTCTCCCTCGCAATCCGGTTCATCTTCCTCCTCCACCCCGGCTTCTCATCCTCCCGGAACGCCAACCAGTAGTCCTGGGTCGGCCATTCCTCCGGCCCGAACTCACCCTCACTCAACTCCCACATCTCCCTCCGCCGTCGCGCTCGCTCGTTGCGCTTGGCCCGCCGGGCCGCGCCCTCGGCTCGCTCCATGGCCTCGTCGGAGTTGTCGTGCCAGCTGTGCGTCCGGGGATCGATCGGCTCGGGCAAGTACCCGGGACCCATGTCGTTGGGAACCGGGCCCTGCTCCTGCGCGGCGCATCGCAGGTCTTCGAGCACCCACGCGGCGAGCTGCTGGGCGTCGCCGCCGTCGGGGACGATTGGGTTGAGGAGGAGGCCGTCGGAGTTGGTGGAGCGGAGTGGCCAGATGGTGAGGGGTGAGGGAATGGCGGCGGGGATGTAGGGGGGTGGAGGAGGAGGAGGAGGGGGGGGTGGTGGTTGCTGTACCATTGCCACCAGAGCCGGGGCGTGCTGCTGTAGCGCCGCCGCCGCAGGTCGTCGTCGCCGTCCGATCGTCGCACTGGTGATGCCCGGAAGCAGAGCACCCTTTTGGGAGCGAGTCTTCCTCTTCTCGTTCTGCTTCATCGATCTGGTTGTCACCGCCATCTTTGCTGTCGTTAAGTGTCGGACTCGAGGTTGGGAATGTGAAGTTGACGGATGTAGAGACGGAAGATGTTTGCGAAGAAGAAAATGAAATCAAAATCAGAGTCGCATGATAACGTGTATATATCCTTCCTGGATCTCTCAACAATATATAGGGATCTCCTATTGTGACTGCTCCCTGCCTCCTGCTTGGGTTGCTATTGTGAGAAGTTAAGCGAGAGCCCCCTTTTTTTTAGTATTGTGGCTAAGCGAGGCCGACAGCTACCATCGAACAGCATAAACTGCTCCGACGACATATATCCGGGCTTAGAATCCTCAGACTCATATCCAGAAGTCATTGCTGCTATCTCCAGCTTATCTGAGCCGAGAACTTGTCTCGGATCTGTCTAATCCGCGATACTCATCTCGCTCACACATTAGCCTGATTTTCTTCAACTCGAAGGGCGCAATCTAGGCCGAAGGCTAAGCGAGTATTGCTCTTACGGGGGAATTTTATAAATGCGTATTCATTCGCAGGCGACAAGGAAGGAGAAATGCAATGCCGAAAGTCGGCCTCGAAATCAAGTGAGAAGGTTGGGAGCTAGTTGAAAGCTCTCGTGAGTCGAGATTTAAATTCTCAATAAGTCGGGAAACGCCTTGGATTTGAACACTCAACGCCCCGGGTGCATCTCTTGGAATGACTCCCTCCTGCCATTACTATGTGCTTTGAGTTTCGGATGGTGAGAAGATGTTGGAGATTTTGATAGACAAGGAAGACATTTCTCGAGTATGTTGCCCCCCAGGGGTCTGTTTTTATGAAGTACTAAAAGATTGAAAAACATGGATTTCTTTTAGCTCTGATGAATTTACCGCAGTTTGATGCTTTACGCGGAAAATCTGGTAATGATTGAAACCAAGAGAAAGTTTGTAGTTGAGGGTTGAGGGTTGAGTGTAAAACTGAATACTTTTAGGAACTTTGTGTCTATATATTATCTGAGAATAGAACACTTCATTGTCAGCATTTCTCTGACTCGCGATGGACCCGAGGAACGTGAATTTCTTCTTCGGGCTCATGATCTTCTATTGTTTGCTCACGTCCCGCTCGAATCCAGCGGGCGGACTTTTCAGAAATAGGCGCCTGGTTCTAAACCTAGCATACACAGTTTCAGCAGTGACGAAACCAAAAACTTCCCCACGGGGCAGGATTCGCAAATCTTGCTAAGTGAAAATAACGGTTGTTTTCCAGCATGGACATGTGCAAAGAGAACACTAAAGTCTCGTACTTTGGGTGTACGGCAACCACAGAATCAGGGTGAGGTGCCGGGGCTTTCCGTCCGCCGTGAGAGGTAGGTTTCGGGACTCGGTCGGTTGCGATTGCGGGGATTAACAATTATGGGCCTACGGCTTAATAAAGAAACACAGAGTTCCGAAGCGGAGACGGGGTACAAAGAACCAGGTTTTGCTCGTGATATCGGTAAGATTCAAATCACCCCCAAAAAACAGAAGAGCTAGCTTATATAGGGGACTTTACTCTAGGAGAGATCAGTGTTCAATCTTGGGATGAACATTATGACGAAGTGTGATTAACACCGAGCATACAAGAGACGGACCTCGCAAGCATGTTTTTCTCGCTATGGCTACCATCCGCGTCATTATGACAGCGCCACAATCGACAGCAAACTTACCAGCACGCATCCCCTCAGCAATCGTTACCCTCCACATCAATCATAACTGACCCTTGACACAGCACCGTTCGAAAACACAAACTCCCTTCCCTTCTCCCGCTTTTCTCGCGGCCGGCTAAACAGCAAGATCGCAGCTTCTACTTCCGCCGTTGTTATGTCTCTGCTTTTAGTTCCGATAACGTGCTGTGTTTGTGCGATATAGCATTCTCTGCATTGCGTGGAGGCGACGGAGGACGGTGGGCGGCGTCCGTGGCAGTTGCTGCAGGATTGGCTGGGGGTGTTAGAACGCTACCAGGATGGTGGGATTGGGTTCTGAGGGGGTGATATACAGTGAGCTTGCAGTCATGGCTGATGGTGGTTGGAGCTGAGAAGTGGATGGTGGGATAAGTTCCCAAGGTGAGCGCTGAAGTTGAGGTGGAGTGGTTGGGTGGGTGGAATCAGAGGCTTTGAGCGTGAGTTCCATCGTAGAAAGGGGAAGACAAATGACATTGACTGACAGTAGACTGTTCTGGTAAATATCAGATCATGCGAAAGGACCTCTTTGAGTTTAAAGCCGGCCTTCGAGGTGTGATGGTCCGATTTACGAAGCGTGTGGAATATTCGGCTATCTACGATACTGGCGTTCACATTACTCAGACTATGCAACATGAAACTTCGGTTATAGAGTAAGGCCTCATTGGTGTCTAGGATTGGCTAATGCAACCTCAGCAACCCATTCTGCTTTCAGATACAAGTTGAAAGAATTGTCTGGCCTCAAAACTATCTTTCCGATATACCTTTCCGTTTGGCTAAAGGGATAGGTCTAGCCAGACACATTATCACACCTCGTCTTGAGAATTCGATGGTGAGAAACAGAATCTCAAAGTATACGGTTTTAAACATTCAGCAGGGATATTGTTTTTCGAACCAGAGGGAATTTAGGCCGGGACAATGAGATATTTTCAACGTAGGACATATCTTGAATGATCCTTCATGCAACAAGTTGGATCTGCGAAAATAAAAAGCTACCATGCCAGCAGCAAGAGACTGTTCAAGCAGAAGCTACGCCTAGACCCAGCTATATCCCATTCCCATTGCCAAGATCCTCTTTCCAAACCTCAGATTACTTCGTCCTCATTCCACAGACGCAGGTTCGCTCTCATGCCCCGGATCTCCGGATTCGAGCTTCCTCTAGCGCTCTAGCAATATCTGCATGGAAAGAGTGGAAACGATTATTTCCATGGGCTTTCCATCACAGATTGCAGCATTGCAACCTGTACATACTGGGAAGCGCTATCTCCAGAACTAGGTATTGTGAGTGCTGGCGCAAACGGGCAAATCAGCACCTCAGAGTTACCAATCAGGTTGTCTTCACTGAGATTTGGGAAGATTGTAGTAGTGATGAGTAGAGAGTCAGTTTGTATAAGAATAGTACATCGCTGGCAGGTGATTCTCGACCCTGGGAACTTTTGTCGACTGGAGTTTGGGACCCGTTGATGCTGAGATCGAGGAGTGGGTGGTGATGCGGAGAACCTAGAAGAGAATCGAGGACTCGAGGGTGTCAATCCCCTCAGATGTTTGGGTGTTTTTTTCGCAGCTTGAGTCAAAGTCAACGCGCGATCGATCTGCTTGTCCAGCAGCAAATGCCAGCCTAGGACAATTGTTCTATAGTTTGGGTAAAGTTTGCACAATGCGTCCCGCGTACCCGGTGATTGTCGATTGGGCGATGAGCATCATAGCAGCACACTGGGACACACAGAAACTCCTAGCAGGTGCAGCTCTTGTTACATTAATTCTCTGCCCTCTCCTCCTAGCCGAGAATCGATTGTTGACGGTGGCTGGACCGTAAGCGAAACTACCCCTGCCTCTTGCCTGCGCCAAAGCGGCAACGCGCCAAGCTCGCGACGACCGACCGATTCCCCGCTGACATTTCTCCCCTCCACCCGTCCTCCCTCTTGTTTACCTTGTATTTGGAAGAAGACCCCCGATCACCAGCATCACGCCCCCGTCTCCCCGCCTTGTTTCGTCCCGACGAGCTTCTAGGCTGGGCCGCGCGGGTTTCAACCCCCCCCCTGATCAGGACCTTCACTGGCCAAGGCAGTACTCCCACAGAGCACCCACCCACCTTGAGCATGCCTTCAACGCTCTCTACAGCTCTGCTCTACCTTGCCGCAGCCGCCAGCGCGGCGACTGCTGCCGGCCATACGAAGATGGGCCACGACCTGGTTTTCCCCGCGCTGAAGAAGCTGGGAGTGAAGGACCGAGGCGCCATCTCTGCTCGGATCGGGTGGCTGGAAGTCAACCAGGGCTTCATCCTACTAGGTGGCTCCCTCTGTCCCCTCCAGACCCCCTTGAAGCCGCGGGAATCCGACATCAGACGTGACGAGTCGCTGACCTGCTACCTCAGCCATCTTCGCAATCAAGTGGGCGCAGTTCGGTGTTGCGGATGTGTATGATAAAGCCTTTGCTGCGTTCTACTGTGCGGCCCAGTACTACTTTGGGTATTGCTATCTGAAGGCTGGCATCACGGAGCCGGTGGTTCCGCTCTGGGGAATCCCGACTCTCGTGGGCCTGAGCCAGGTGGTGTGATATGGCGCCGTGAGCAGAGGTCCCTGAGCTCGGAAACAAGCTTCTCACCAAGCTCGTGGCCTGAGCCGTGTGTGCCTTGTTCTCCGGTGTTGTATGGCGTCTCAGCTTTCCCATCGTTTCCAGGTCGCCCGCGTTACGTTGGCATCCTCTGAACCACGTCAAACCTACTTGCGCTTCGCACCTGCGAACCAAACTTCTCGGCTGCAATCTTGTCGTGCCTTCTTACCCCCTCCACCTGGGTTGTCACGTGCACTGATGAAGGCAGACTGAGAAGCGTAAAGCCTAGATATCTCCCTCACACATCCCCAAACAGACCAGCTCTCCTCGCATCTGCAACAGCATTTCTCATCCGCAGGCAGGCCCCCGCGCAACCCAAGCTGCCTCTCAGACCCACAAGAAGCGATCTCCGCTCCCATCTACTCCCGTCGCGCCGCTGAGCTCCGCCATGGTCAGACCTGCGTCGAAACTCGGGAGGTGCTTTCCTCATCTCCAGCGGAGCACTTTCACGGCTGTTTGCTCGTGATTCTATCGTCATCTACGCGAGCCAGCCTGCGGCGTATTTACTCAACGAACCCCCGCCCTTCTCATCTCTAGCCCGGCGCCTAGAATAAACCCATTCAAACCCACACGCACGTACGCAGCCTATCTGTCAACCTGAAGATTTCCAAATTATAAAGCTGTGAAGTCTTTGTATCAACCACCGTAGGTTCCGTGCCGGTATCGATATTCTCGCGTGAAAATAGAGTGTTATAAGACAGTCAGATTCTATGTATTCCAAAGTGTCTGCCCTTCTATACTCGGCCGAGACGGTACCTTGATACCTCTGAATCCCCTCCCCTCCTATACTCCTCCAAGCCTCTGCCTGCCAAACCCGCCGAGGCTCATATGAGACCTCCCCGACCTCAGATGATTTTGTCGTGCTGAAAATAGGGCTCGTTCTTAGTGGTGGGCAGAAGCTTGTAACATTTAACCCAACTGTATATCTGTGCTCCTTTTGCAGGAGTGCCTCTTGGCCACTTCAGGGGCTCATTACGTAAGCCAGTCTTCGGAGCCTGAGGCTCCTCGTAGCGCAACGCATATGCTACAGTAGGATGATCCTAGAAGTGAGGGGAGCTAGTGTTCTCCAGGAATCTGCGTCCCAACAACCACCGTCAGCTCCCGTCGCTACCGCAGCCACGGCAGCTGCTTAACAAATGGGGCTCGCGCGCGTGCTGCATCTCATTGCTCATCCGGGACTGGTGACGAGGTCTTGGCTTGCACCTGGAACGAGGAGAGGAGAGGAGAGTGGGGAAGAAGAGTATAGAAGAAGAGGAACCGAGATAGGATGGAGAAAGACTGCAACAGAATGCAGGATGGCGAGACGTGCACTGGAAAGTGATGACCATGTAGCTTCTTCTGCCATAGCAAAGAATGCACTGCATGGCACTCCGTAGGGATCCACAGTTGAAATCAGATCTGACGGTCGGGCATCTAGAAAATAAACTGTTTTAATAGAATGTAGCTAGCTACTAGCTCCCAACCAGCTACAGCTGAGCATGATTTTGATTCTGAAGCTCGCCTCATTGCACATACAGATCCCATCCACCTATCCACCTATCCACCCATCCATCCATCCATCCATCCATCCGGGGGGGAAAGAATCAAAACTCAAACCCAACAAACTCTATCTCTATCAAGAGAATCCCGTTTGCATACCCAACCTTCCCATCCAGCCTGCTCCCCTTCCCAGCCTACCCTTACCACAGCGCCAACCACCAGCCCGTTCGTATCGCATATGTACGGTACTGTACCCGTCCCAATGACCCACTGGAAAAGACGAAAGAAAATGGAAGAAAAGGAAAAAATGACGGGGGAGAGAGAGCAGACNTGACCGTAGCATTAGCTTATCCCGACGCATCAAATTTCCTTGCAAGAGAACCCAAGGATGAGAAATCTCATCCATGGCTGAAGGTCCCACGAGACATCCTGTTCCATCTTGAAACTCCAGAACCCACCAGAGCCCCGCGTCCAGAGGGATTACTTCACGGCCACGACGACCCGGCCAACGCACTATTCCACGTCACCTGGAGATAGTTCGGGTTCGCGCGCGGATCACTCAGCACCCATACCTCGCTCGGGTTATCCTGTGCAAAGTTGTCAAAGCCCGTGTTCATGCGAATAGCCTCCTGGTCGCTGATCCACTTCTCGTACTGCTCCTCCGAGGCACAGGTCGGGGGCGCCATGGTGTGTTGCGCGACCGAGGGGAAGGTCGCGACGTGGGGCGGCTGGCTACCATTGGGCTGCTGGTTCTGATATTGCATGGCGTGGCCATTGGGGGCGTAGGGCGAGGGGATCCCGCCCGAGGTGGAGTCGCCGTTGCTGGGGCTGATGAGGCCGGGGGCGTTTGAGGACTGGTTAGGGGAGTGCTGGTAGGGTGGCATGCCGTAGGGATACGGGCCGTGATTGTACTTCGGCCGTTCCTCGGCTTCGACAGGTGGGCTGGCTGCGTTGACGGCTGCCCAGCTCGAGACGCCGTTGGATCGGGGGAGAGCCGCGGATTCGATACCCTGCATTGGCTCTCCGTTGCCGTTCGTCCCTGGGATCTCGTTGGTGCTCGCTCGGGAGCGAGACTGGTCCACGGTGTCGGATCCATCGGAACCCAGGTTTTGGTCGGGATCTTTCAGCTCGCCAAACTCCTTGAGGTCCTTCTCGTACTTCCGGTACTGCTCGAGACCGCCGCCTTCGAAGCGTGGCTTACGCCGGTACTGACCAAAGTAGTCTCTCCAGACCCCACAGAAGTAGTTCCGCATGCGCACGATCGTTTTCAGGTACGGCCCCACCATCTTCAGCCTGGGGCCCAGCTCGTGGAGTGTCCTCTTGGTCATGCCGGGGAAGCCCGTATCGTTATCCACGGCCTGGAGCTTTTGCTCGTTGGCCAGGTGATTGGCCAGATCCATCTGCGGGAAGTTGGCCGCGTAGAGACAGACGAAAGCCGCTTGGTAGACGGAGAAGCCGATCAGGGGCGACTCTGGTAGAGCGTCGTCTTCTTGGCACGTCCCGACAATGTCGATAATGTCCCGGGAGGCCCTCATGATGCCCTCCGCCCCGTCCTCCCAGAAGCCCGGGGGGGAGGGGAACCGGTCTTCCGGGAAGGTCGGCTCGTCCAAGGGCCCGGCCGGTTTCTCGCACCTGATGGGGATGAAGGGGATGTATTCGCGGTGCAGCATGACGAGGCAGAGCGAGTACAGAATGTGGAGGGAAGCGTAGGTGGTGGCGTTACGCTTCTCGATGTGAGCCGAGAGATTCGCCTCGGTGTAGGTGAGGTTGGACGGGAGGGCATCGTGGAATTGCCTCAGCTGCTGACGCAACTGGAAGAACCGAGTCCTCTCGTCCCACGGAGGGAAGTTTTCGGTCCGCCTGCCCCCGGCGTAGCTCCACTGGGAGAGCCGGCCAAAGATATCGACCAGCCGGACATAGCGGCTCAGGACTCCATCGTCGTTCACGGGCTCATCCGGCGCGGAACCACGATCCAGCCAACCGGGATCCAAGAAGCCTGTTCGGACGTTCCGGACGAACAGAAACTGGTCATCCGAGCAGGGGAGCTGAACGCGGAGCTTGTCGACACTCATCATCATCGGCCGGTATTCGCCGGCCGAGAGCATGCGATCCATGATGAAGCAGCTCCAGACCGTGCGTCTCCGGACCTCCTTCTCCGTGGCGTCTTCGCGAGGCGACGGGATCTGGCTCGACAACTTCCGGGCAGCTACTCGCGCGGCAGCCGATGGGGGTTGATCGGGATCATCCTCGTATGCCAGCCCCATGGGGTATGCCAGTCGGATTGCCAGCCCAACGTACAGCCAAGCACTCAGACCTCTGGTCTGGCCCCACTCATACAGGCCAAGCATCAGCAAAGCTTGGATGTTCTCCAGTGACGGCGTGGTCAGATTCCGGATGGTTGGGCCAAAGGCGGCTGCCAAGGGTCCGGCGTAGTACTCGCTGGCCGCGAGGGGATCGTCCTGGTTTGGCGAGTGGTGAGCAACCAAGCCCTTGTGAAAGCGAGCCGTGAGTGTCAGCACCCCGAGCAGCAACACCCGACTATCCTCCAAGTCTGCTGCCGAAGTCGACGGGTCTCGGGGGAAAGCGGCTTGTCGCATGCGGTTGCGAAACGTCGGGGGATGGAGGAAGGGCATCTCGGTAGAGAAGTGTAGCTTGAAGAGTTCGTACACCTCGTCCCACACCTTGCGCGTGAGGATGGGCGATTCCAACACGTTTTCGACCGTCTTGGGGCTGTGCCTCGGTCCGATTTCCTCGACCTTCCGCGCGCGCTTCTTGCTCTCACCCGTCTCTCCCTCCTGCTTGATCCCGACGGGCGCCTCGCTTCGTTTTGGAGCCGGTGTGGAGCCGGCAACCGGATACGTACAATCGCGGTTACTCGACGCACAAGCTTTGCAGGTAGACTGGACACCGGTATTGACGCCTGGAGGTGAGTTAGCACGGGCGGATGAGAGAACCCGCCTCTCTCGGGCACCTTCCCATCCCCGCCGTCGCTGAGCCGGCTCGGCTACTCCGCACGATCCATGCCCAGCTCCGGCATCCGCAAAAGCGTCGGTCGAGAGCGGGGGCCTGTGACTTACATTTGACCTTACTCCTCCGACAGCGCGCACACGCGATAGAGCTCCGAACCATCTTCAGCGGCTTCTTCTCCTCCTGACCAGCTCTCATGGCCCCTACTCCTTCATCCGCGCCCGGGCTCGGCTCGCCCGTCGACGCGATGCTGGATCTATGCTGGGTCGGCGACGCCAGTACCAGATAGGGCTGATCGGAATCCGTAAAGGCTTCCGCGTGCGTGCGCTTGGGAGTCGAGACACGCTCGTCGCGGATGGGACTTGGAGCCAGGTTTGGCTCGTCGGGTGGAGCAGGAGAGGGCGACAGGATCGCAGCGAGGGAGTGCGGAGAGGGAATCGTGACGGCTGGGGGGGGGCCCTTTTGTGGAGGCCCGAAACTGAAGAAGGGCGGA
>JAENRP010000226.1:1599-72106 GCA_024741835.1 Diplocarpon mali
CTACTATTTTTTTTTTCCTTTCTCTTTGCCTCTTTCTGTCTAATTCACGGGGTTCTTCTGGTAGACAGAAAAGGGAATTTTGATTGGGGATTTCAGTGGTTTTACCTAGATGTTAAGCAGGATGGAGAGCGTCCTGGTAGTATTAATAGGGGTAACTTACGATGGCAGGTGTGTTTCTTCCATCTTGTACTCCACGTTGTCCTTTGTGAGGTGAGATTGAACATGTCTGTCAGTGGTCCAGATCGCCGCCGTTTCCTGACGCTCTGGAAGAAATCACGGCCGTCTTTCCTGACAAAGTGGAACGAGTGTTTTTGATTTTGATAGAAATTCTGGAATGCGCAATTCGAAACTGCAACCCCACCACGCTATCCTAAGTACCTGGAAGTATCTGCTACTCTTTGGAGCATGGAAAAGCATCCAGAACATAGTATCTTATGTAGATAGATTCAACCCCAATCCGCCTCTGCTCATGAAAACTCTTTTCCTCTTGTAACTTTAGTCCCAAGATGGTCGTGGCAGCTGTTCACTTCACTACGTTGCGTACAGTAGGCTGGGCTGGGCTATACCCAGAAGATTTCCTTGCGGTTTCCCAGAAAGATGGCTTCCGACTCGGACGGATCTCGTCGGCAGCCCAGGGGGGTTTTCCTCCTCCCCCCCCCACCCCCCCCACTGAGAACAGATCCTTCCCTCGGTTCCAGGGAGTATAGTTTTCGACTCGTCACAACATCCTCGACTGTGACAGGAGGCACCGCGCCGACATTCTCGACGCGTCAAACGCCAACTCCCCATCACCCGGCTCGACACGCCCCGAGATCTCCCGGCACAACCTGACCCCGCGCGTTACGCGGGATGAGACTCGACACTCCAGCACCCGACGAAAGCCCAGATCCTCAGGAGCGTGCAGAAGTATGCGAACAGGATGCCCCCGGGGACGAAGCACCAGTCGCCCGGGTTCCGCCTGAGGTGCTCGAGCTGCCGGCCGACTTTCGTGGCCAGCAGCAGCGCCGCGAAGACGGCCAGGCCGCCGGTCCCCGCCCCGGCAGCCCGCAGGAGCCATGCCATGACCGGCTCCCAGACCAGCGAGTAGTGGCGCAGGGAGCCCAAGGGGGCCCCCAAGAGCCGGAGGAGCCAGATCTGGCTCGAGAAGAGGGTCGTGAGATCGTGGCGATGCGCGCCGCGGTAGTCGCGCACAAGGCGGCCACAGTAAGAGGCCAGCGTGGGGTTCTCGTGGCACGGTACTTCGACGTGGACGGCGAGGGGGTTGCAGAAGACCGTTTGGAGCCCGATGCCAGAGACGAAACGAGCGATGTACTCGTCGGCGTTGACGCGCATCCCCGCGTCGGGGCCGCCGCTGCCAAAGATCCACGACTCGTAGGGGAACTGGAGGCGGAAGGCGGGCGACTGGACGATCGCGGTGCGGATGAGTGCCGTGCGGCCCGACACCACGGGAGCGTCGCGGCGTGCGCAGCCGTCGTAGTTGTAACGAGTCAATCGGAGGGCGTACAGATAGTGTAGGAACCTCTGCCAGACGCTGCCTGGGAAAGTAACCGGGCGGAGAACCTCGGCGCTCCTCGCCGGCGCAGGGCCCGAGGGATCCATATATGTTGTTGCTGGCAGCGTGGGCACAAGGAGAATGGGGCTTCCAACGAGCCCAACCTGCTCGTCCTCGAAAGGAACCAATGCCTTTTGCAGGAAGTCTGGTTCCCAGCCGACCCTCGTATTGGCATAGCAGATGATTCTGGTTGTCGCTACATCAGTTGCCGCCAGAAACTGGCGACGCATGTTCTTCTCGTGGACAGACGTGACTCTAACTCGATGCGTTCCGAAGGCTCCGCTGATTCTGTTCATCAACTTGTGCTTATCCATGCCAATGGTAGTGATGATGACTTCTCCGGGTTGGTTGGCGAGAATGCTGGAGAGACCATTCATAAAGTCTTCATCCGTCTGGCTCCAATTGCCGCTTGTGGGTACGACCACTGTGACATCGCTGGCCGTGTAGGTTGCCGGTCCGAGGGTCGCAAGTGTACGGGTCGAGTAATAGAACGTGTATGCATGCTGAATGGTCCTCAGGACTTTCCAGCCAACACCCAAGGAGAAGGCCATGAAGCATTTGTTGTCCGACATCCGGTGTAGAGCTGCGAGAGGAAGGTCGTAGGCCGACAAGAACCACCAGAGAGATACAGCCGTAGTCCCAGACGCCGGGCCCCATGACAGCACTCGTGCCCACAGTTGTTTGAATCCATAACTTGGAGAATCCAGGAGTAAAGCATTTTGCACTGTGCTGCTGGAATACCCCGGGGGAGAAGCCAGCAGAGGAGGGAGATCTGAAAGCGAGCCGCTTTGCGGTTTCTGATCAACATCGATTGAGAGTGTACCTTGAGGAACCGCTTCAACCTCGTTGACAGAACTATAAGCTGATGACTTAGCTGTGACTAACACAACAAAAGATGCGGATGAAATTAAGATGGCGCTAACGATCTCTCTAGGATATGCGAATTTCGCCTCTAAGCTCTCCCACTGCCGACCGACGAAGGCTGCGATACTCGCTGGGTAATTGGCAAAAAACGAGGAAATCCCCAGCCCTCGACCGCAGATAGTCGATTTGATAAATTTCCATACTGTCTCTGCCGAGAGCGCGTAGATAATGATGCAGAGCATGAAAGCTAGCAAAGTAAGTGCCAGGATGGTGCTGACAATGTAATCCGTACCCCTGAGGTGACGAGACATCAAGGACTCGTGCATCTTCCTCGCTACCCAATTACTAGCAACCACGAGAGTCCCAACTAATCCGGCAACAGTTCTATCGATGAAAAAAGGCCCCACTGGGCCAGTGGGCTGAACAGGGCGCGTAGGAGAAGATGGTTGTCGGGGTGTGTCTGGGGTCGCCGCGCTCAGGGGAGTAGCTGGCGGAGAAGTAGATGGGATTCCGGGAATCTTTTGGCTTAGAGGATTAGCCTGTCGTGCAGGAGTTATTAGAAGCGATCGAATAAGCCGAGAGCCTGCTGGAAATCCCAGCAAAAGGTTGTTGATTAGGAAATAGAAACCTCGGTATAGGGGCGTGGCGCCTTGAGCGAAGAGGCGTATGATTCTGAGCAGTAATCTGCTAAGAGAGCCGTGATCTTCATCTGCAATTGGTTCAAGGGCTTTCAGAGCTTGTGACGAGATGAAGAGGTAAAACAGTACCAATACCACAGCTCCAGAGAGAACATTCACCACTCCCTTCCCCGGCTCCATGGCTGGCTGAGGTGAAGCTCCTAGTGCTGCTTGCCACATGGAGGATGAACGATCGATACCGTGATGTGTCCAACCTAGCCAAACGAGCAACGGGGTGCAGATACAGGTGGCCACGGCAAAGGCTACCCGGAATCTGTACAAGTAAACAAGGAGCGAGAAATACCCGGCCCAGAGGACAAATACGGCGTTTCCAGCACGGTAGAGGGTTAGTATGAGAGCAGACTTTGGAGACTCCCATTCGGAAGGATTACTCGCCGTGAGGAACGAGATTGGGTCGCCTACGGCTTTCCAACTGACGAAGAGCACAAGAAGACCGAGAGAAAGGGGTGCCGAGTGTCGAGAGGCGATAAAATCACGAAGCCTTCCCATAAGCTTTGCGGTCCGGTGAGCTGATCGGAGAAGCCAGGTGGGAATCAACGAATGCTTTCTGACGACATTGCTCTGAAGCCTGACAGGACTACCTGGGTTGGCCCGGGAGGCTGCTGCCGCGTTCTCCGGTGATATTTCGCCGTCCCTTTCATCCTGATCTTCTTCCAGCCACTTCAAGATAGCCTGGTAGAAGAAAGCGATAACGAGACATGATATTACGACCAGGAGAAGTATAGCGACCCAGAACCTGCCGTTTCCTACCAGTGGGAGCCTCAAGAGCTTTCGCGCGGACTGTTTTGCGATCTGCACACATTCATCAATCGGGGGAAGGCTTCCAAAGACGTTCCCAGGAACCAAGTTCCAGAATAAAATGAGCAGTATCAAGAGCGCCCGGACAACTAGCCATATTAGACCCCACAAGACTGTAAGCAAGAAGCAGCAGACTGCGTATGTGCCAGCATTCCAGTTGGGCTCGGCAAGGAAGACGGCGACGATAGGGTTGTCGCTAAAATTTTCGAATCGGATTTCTTGTGCTTGGTCCATTGGAAAGAAACAGGGCTTGTGTGCCGGAATCTGTGTAGACTTTCGTTATTATGTACACTGTAGGAGGAAATAGATCTCGCAGGTGCTTCGAGATAAAAGATTTCAATCGAACAAAAGAAAGACAGAACCCCAGCAAGATTGCAGACGCCTTTGTCCTATACAATAGTGTGGTGCTACGTCTGAAAGCAGCAGCACTCGCTGTTTTTGGGCTTGCGCCGCTGGTTCCATTGTTGTTTTCTTTCAGCCGGATTCGTCGATGAAATTAAGCGAACAAGACAGCGGAGCAGAATGCTTTCAGCTGCTGTTGAAATTTAGCATCATCAATTCTCCAACCGATCTTCTTCTCAAGAAGAGGAACAGATTGGAGAGATGATTGGGTCTCGTATGCTATGACACGCTACACAACAGAGGAGACAACGTATAACATATTCACGTGAACAACAGAAGCGGAAATGCGGCTGTGGCAAGTAGAAGTACGGACGGGGGCTGAACCTGGATAGTTAAGACGGAACTACGAACGAAATGCAGGTGAATGGACAGTTCGAAAGACATTACCTGGGATTGCCGATCTGATGGGGTCATGGTCGAGGAGTTGAATCGAGTAGTCTTATCAGCCAAGGAAGGTAATGAAGTGCTTGGGCGAAGGAGTTGGTAAGATTGTCAAGATATCGCCTTCTGAGTCACAGACCAAGCCAGAGCCCCTGTGCGCGTATCATGCATCAGATGTGTAGCGTAAATAGAAGATACGAACGAGTCGAGGATGGCTGGATGGACACGGGGATACCGTCTGAATGCTGCATAGCAGAACTAAGCGGCTGCGTCGCGTGAATCTTCTTCCGGTGCGCTACGGTCACCACGATTATGTCAACTTCTCGTTTGTGTTGGAAATATACAAGGTTCGGAGACTGAACAGAACGGAGACTAAGGCTTAGTAAGCATACCTTGTATATATATACTCCTGCAGCTCCATAGAACTCAGGATCTGCACCTTTAGATTCTGTCAGTTTGAAAAGCGAGCGCGACCTCCAATCGTGATGGAGGACTGGCAGGGTGAAGTTTTCGAAGACAAGCAGATGCTGTCGCTATCAGAAAGTAGAAAATTGTGAATCAAAGGCCGTCCATGCCGCATCAGAAGCAGAGACCCATCAGACACTCTGATTCCATCCGAAGAAGCGGACAATAATCTCTAGTAATCGCATGATGGACCAACCGAGAAAAGCTCCTTCCTGAGGGCGCCAGGCTGAAGACAAATACTGCTCCTGTGAATCCGTCTTCTGCTGGGCGACTTTTCCGTGCTTTCGTTGGCTTGCCAAATAGCTGGCAATGCATCTGTTCAGCAGTAACAAGGGTTCTATTCACGATCCAAAGTCTGGCATGCCTTCTGAACTAGACTTCCCGGAACTTTCGAGCGTGAATGGTTTGAAGGGTATATAGCCCCAGCTCGCCCCAGTTCAGCGAGAGATTGACGGAAGAAGGGCCCATTTGGCTCCGCCCAGACAGCAGCCGAGTCCGAGGCTCTGGTTGAGGTCAGGCTTGTAATTTCTCGGATTGGAGTCGTGGATTTGTGGATGGAGCATCTCCTTGCGCCGCTTGACCAAAAGTTTATAGGGTCCTTCAGATGCTGAGCTTATTGCGATTAGCGACCAGGCGCTATAAGAGCGAAGCGCTTCTGGCACTAAACAGCACGGTTTATACCAAACTGGGATGGATTGTACCGTCTGGTAGAACCATGGAGCAGCTCAAGATATAGTAACAGTCGTCAAGTACAAGTCAGAGGATTCTCACTGGCAGAACTGCCTACTTACTTTAGCTCTTGTTGCAAGTATGCCCGTCACATATTTGTCATATGATCTGTCACATAATATATCATATATATAATATGTCATATGACTTGCCATATGACTTAGTAGCAGCCCTTGTTAAATAGCTTATAATTAGAGAGCTCTTATGAATCAAGACATAAGACACCTAATATCGTCATTTGCACCTTATACTTCTTCGTGCCCTCTTCTAGTTTACTATCAAGTTCACTATTAAAGAACCTCCTTTGCTATAGGTTATAAGCCCCGCATGCTTATAAATAGCATTCGACAAATTCTATCGATTAGAGTCTCCTTTACAAACGAAAAGGCTAATCGATATTTTTAAGTTTTTATTACTTAACTAATGACGTACGATAGCGTTATCTTAATAATAAAACAGTAGTTACTCCCCTTCCAGAGCGCTACGCAATAATCTAAGCTTACGTAAGATTCGTTACTATAGCTAAATTATTAGGACTAATAGCTAAGATTATCAGCTTAATTGCTAAAAGTACTCTACTACCTGAATTACCTATTTTTAAAGGGACTAATATATAGTACCTTAAACTCGAATTCAATAGTTTATCTCCTCCTCCTCCTCCTTCTTCACTTTCTCCTTTCGATAACTCTATATATATATATAAAAACAAGATATTATTATTATCTTCAGCTGCCCTTAGCCTCCCTAAGTCTTAAAAGCTTAAAGGCGCAGAGGACTATAGCTAGTAGAGGAATAAGGTTTTAAACCTTATAAAGTCAAACGCCTTAACTATATATTTTTATATAAAAGCTAGAATATATACTCTACCTAAGGTTGACTTATAGGACTATTCTATTACTCTTAAGGAAAGGGACAATTGGATTAGATAGGAAGCTAAGAAATCTTAGATAAAGCTTGCTATTATACTTAATTGTAAACTAGGCCTACTAGCTTATATAAAAGGCGATAAATCTGCCTTAGATATATAAGAAGCTCTTTAAAAATAGTATAAAGGATTTGGAATAGTACTTAAATATAACGCTATATAGACCTATATTACTATTAAATATAACAACTTTAATTCACTTAAAGCTTACGTCGTCGCCTTTAAGCTTTTAATCACTAAATTAAAAGCTCTCGACTCTACCTTTCCCTTTTATTAATACCTTATTATATTTATTGCTAGCTATTCCAATAGATGGCCTATTTAAGCAGATCAATAATGCTCTAACCTTCGCTTAGCTATAGCAGCTAAACGAAAATCAGAGATTACGCTTAAAGCTCTTATTAAAGATATTACTAATAAAGCTTAAGCCTTATAGAGTTTAAAAATAAATAGAACCGTTTTATATAATAATAAATCGGCTAGCAAGCTGCATTCCTTTAACTATAAGAAGTCAGAAAACAAAGGAGGTTTTAAAGACTTAAAGAAGAGCACCTTTAGGAATACTACCAACTCCCTTAATTCCCCCTGTCCTTATTGCTGTAACGGCTGCACCTCTACTTAGTGCAATTACCTAGGAGTACGGCGTTTTAGAGTTTTACAATCTCGATTCGACGTAGGGTTATCTCGAATCGACCCTAAAGGTGCAAAAGGATATTCTTATATATTATTATATAAACGGACAAAGAGCCTTAAGCTACTTATATATATAAGTAAGAAGGGCTCTCTCCTAAGGAGGGCTCTCTAACTTCTTCGTTTCCTTCGTATTAGACCTATAGAATACGCCTTTTGCACTACTTCTTGCTCCCATACTTGATCTCGCATCTCGGCGGTTCTGTATCGTTACAATTGCAAGCAACTAGAGCTATACTATAAGGCAGAAGATTACTTTACAATTAATAAATCGAAAAGAGAGGCTTAGGAGAAGGACTTAAGGAAGAAGTACGTATTTCGTCACCTTAAAGGTAAGGACGATAAGTCCTTGCTATTATTATTATTACTAAAAGGCAAGAAGCCTTCTAAGAAGATTCAGAAGGAAGACGAAGAGTCAGATAATGACCTCTTTAGGCATACTATGCTATTACTAACCCTAGGGCCAATTCTCACTCGCGAGCTGGGCCTAGGAGTTAATTCCTTATTAGGAGGCGATTCCTCTTTAGGACCGATTTCCACTTGTAGGCCGGGCCCAGGAGTCAGTTCTTCTACCTACTTCTTATTAAAATTAAGGAATCGTTAGCTATATAATATAAGTATTAGTAAGTATATCTCTAATAATCTTTCTAAGTTCACTTCTTATACTACTTAAGACAATCTACCCTCCTTAAGTATAGTTAATAGATCTATTTAACCTTTTGGCATTAGTATTTGCAAAGTTAATATACTTAAATCTAATAGAAAGGTATATATTCTTAAGTTAATTAATACTCTTTATATACCTTAATTACCTATTTGCCTATATTTAAGTAGTAAATTTAATAAAATTAAAGGCTTTTATCGAAATGGTAAGCTATTCCTATCTAATAAGAAGGAAATTTGCACTATTAATAATAATATATATATTAATAAGGAATAGCCTTCTACTTACTCCTCTAGTTATATAAGTGGATATGCTCTTTTAGCTGCTATTGAGAATAGACCTTTTAATATTAAGCTCTAGTACTATCGATTAGGCTACGCTAGCTTATAAACGGTTAGAAAGACCTAATTTGCTATTACTAATATATAAATTAAGGAAATAAAATTAGGGAAGATGCGAATTTGCGCTCCTTACGAGAAAGGTAAACCTCTTTAATATATTAATAAATGTTCAGCTTGCCCTCGACTTATAAAGGCACTTGATAAGCTATATATTAATATAGTTTATCTAAAGCCAACTAGCTTAAACGGCTATAAATACGCTTCTATCTTTACTTACTTAACTATAATAGCTAAATGGGAATAGACTTATATAAATAAATCTATATTAAGCTTAAGTGAGTCGGCGCAGTAGGTAAAGGAGGCTTCTAGAGGTCGATGGTCGATATATTGGTAAGAGTTAGGGAAGGAAGGTTACCCCTTTCTTCCTTATAGCTATATATATGTTAATATCCTACTAATTAAGCAGTAGGGTTATATAATAATATATTAGAGTAATAGCTGTATTACCTATTTTAATACCCCTACTTAGACTTTACTCTAATTGACTTGCAGTTAGGAAAATAATAACTATCCTTTTATACTAATCTAACTCTTAGGTATCTCTCTAAATTAAAAATAATTAATTAATAGTAACTTCTATTGAAATCACCAATCCTACTCGCAAGGCAGGACCGGGAGTCAAATTTCCTAAAAGCGTTCCTTTATAAGACTACGTGACTTGACTTGCGGTCTAGGCCTAGGAGTCGATCTAAAGAAAAACTTTCCTTTATAAGACTATATAACCTAACTTGCGAGGCGGGCCTAGGAGTCGTCCTTAAGCCTGCTAAGCCCTTACTATCTTTTGCAACCTTAGCATATCTTTAAACGCTTTAAACTTTGCAACTATCTCTAGTGGCTTTATAAATCCATTTGCTACTATTCGATTGGTTAAGATATATGTGATTAATAACTTATTCTTTATAATAAGGTTGCAGATAAAGTAGTAGGCAATATTAATATATTTCGATCGCTTGTATAAGTGTGGATTCTTTGCAAGTGCAATCGCCCTTATATTATCTATTTAAAGATTAATATAATTCCTATCTTATTTAATATACTTAGCGAAACCTATATCTTTTAAAACTTAGGCGATTTATAATCCTTACTTACAATTTAATAATATTAATATATATTTTGCCTTAATGCTTGCGGTAGCTATTAATTTCTACTTCCTACTTCCTTACGATATAGGTCTACTATATAGTACTATTACGCTTTTAAATATACTTTTCCGACCTTTTATATTTGCCTAGTCAGAATCGGTATATACTTTAAGATTTGCGCTTATATATTTTATTAGTTTATATCTTACCTTTTATATAATTGTCGATCGAAGGTACCTTCTAAGTCGCTTGATTATATTCTTATATCAAATCGTCAGATCCTTTAAGTTCTGACT
This sequence comes from Diplocarpon mali, assembly GCA_024741835.1. Lineage (NCBI taxonomy): Eukaryota > Fungi > Ascomycota > Leotiomycetes > Helotiales > Drepanopezizaceae > Diplocarpon > Diplocarpon mali. The sequence goes on from JAENRP010000226.1 coordinate 11,547, forward strand.
AAGTTGCCTAGTAATAAAGGCGATATCTGGTCTTATATATATTATAGTTGTGGTGCGGTCGGCTGGAGGGCCTTCATTGGGTCGCTCAGGAGGCTCGCAGAAGTAGGAGAAGATGATTGATTGTATTGTTCTCTCGTGTATGTATGGTAAGGAGACTTCGGAAAGAAAAGGGAGAGTCTATGACTCAGCAGGAGTCACGTGGAGGGTCTCCAGAATAAGTGGAGACTCCGCCCATTCTGCACGACAATAGTATATATAATTGCTCTAATATCCTATTAGTACTTCTTTAAATCTCCTTTCTACTTATTTTCATTAGTAGGCTCTAACTTATTATACTTTCCTTTAATTAGAGTACGTTTTAGCTTAAAGTTAAAAGCATAAGTAAAAAGTCCTATTCGGTCTAGGATCTTCTTAATATACTACTCTTAATCCAACTAGAGTTCTTAAGTAGAACGGTTCCTTATGACGCAGATGCTAAGGATCTTATGAATTCCCCTTAGATCCTTAGTATTAAAACGTTTCCGAATTATTATAAAGAACCAATCCAATTAAGTAGTTGTTTTCGCAGCTATAGCAATATTATTAATATATAGTAGCAACTTGATTCTATACTTAGTATAGGTAAATAGATAAGGGTTAGCTAGGCTTTAAATAAATCCTATTTCTATTAAAGTAGAGCTATATAAGAGGTTCTAATCGCAGGCTGACTGTTTAAGCCTATAGATACTGCGGAGTATATAAAGAGAGTGGCTAGCGCGTATAGGAATACCGTTAGGTTAAGAGAGAAAAATCCGTTCCTTTATAGTTGCTTTAGTAAATGCATTCTTAATATTATATTATCTGCATTTAAAGTTCTTAGCGGCTACTATTGCTATAAATATGCAAAGGGTATCTATACGAACTATCGGCGCAAACGTATTAAAGTAGTCTTCTCTATACTATTAGGAGAAGCCCTTAGCTATAAGCCTTGCCTTATAATATTCTAAGGTCCTATTTGCATATATTTTAATTATAAAGACCTACTTTATTAATACTAGGTTCATATCCTTTAGCGTCGGTTCCTCTATCTATATGCTATTTGCAATAAGAGAGCTTATCTCCTCTTAGATTGCCTTATTCTATACTGCTCTATTCTCTAGGTTATTAATAGCTTTATTATACGTTTTTAAAAGAGAGATTTTCATTATCCTCCTAGTGGCTAGGAACGCATTATCTTCGTCGAAGCTTTATTAAAGTTCGAGCTTATAGATCCTATGCGCTATTATAGCCTAGATACGCTTAGACTCGCGTTCGTCTAAGGTGTCTTTTAGTTCTAGGTCTTTATTCCTTTTTAAAGATATAGGTTTAGCTATAGGTTCTATAGGCTTATCATCTAAGGAACCGCTTTCTAATAGTAGAGGCTTATTATTACTTATACCTATTTTAGGAATATCCTTTACTATAAGTACTTTAATTAAAGGGATGATGATATTAAAGTTATTCTATACTTTAAGCAGTTTGCGGATAATAGGAATAGTTTATTCGGCCTTTAGGCGACTAGTAGGTTGTCGATCAATAGGTGCGCTTAATATACCTAAGCTTAGAGAGAGGGGTTGTTAGTTCGGCTTAATAGTATTACCGTCAAGTAGTATATCTTGCGAATCTCTAGGTATATAGAGCTTTAAAGATAGCTCCCTCTTATTTCGAGATTCATTAAACTCAACTACTAAGGATATAATTACTCGCCTTAGGTCTAGCGTATATACTATCTATTGCTTTATTATCTATTTAATATACTTAACAAATATATACTCTTTACCTTAGTCTATTAGCTTCTTACTCTTTATACCTATAGGCTAGGACTTCGGGCTAATATAGGAGTAGCAGACGCTTTTAAAGACGCAGATATAGTTTAGGCTTAGTTTCTATTCGAAATATGCCTTATATAGTAATATTCAAGTGCTATTAACTATTAGTCTACTACCTATTCTATTTTGCAAGTATATATCTACCTTAACCGCAAGGTCTTAGAATTCTAATAGTAGGTTAGCATCTTGCAGTAGAGCGCGATAGTTAGTCTCTACTTGCTAAATGCTTCGCTTAATGATGCTATTCTAATAGGAACCTTTATATATTATAGTTAGTTTGTAGCGAACTCCTTATTTTACCTATTTATTAAGCTTTACCTTAATCTCTAATGCGTTATTAGACCTAATAGCTATTAGCTTTAACTAGGTCTAGCGTTCCTCTATCACTTTCTAAGTTTCCAGCTTTTCTATAAGCTTAAATTTAGTCCTAGCGCAAATAGTCTATATCTGCTAAGTGGAGTTATCTACTATTTAAGAAAACCAATTATTTCCTCTAATTAAGGTTATAAATAATCTAGTAGTATTAATAGATATTAGCGCTAGTATCGAATCTTTCTATAGACTAAGCTTAGTTCGCGTCCGATTTTGAAGTTTTATTAGCTTGCAAATTCGGCATACTAGGCGATCCTTCGGTACTTGGATCTTCTATTTTAAGGTCAAGACCTTATATAGGCCCCTTAATTTCTCTGGCCTTAGATATGCGAATCTTTTATATATTAGCTAATACCTTAATAGGCTTTTGGCTTTTAATAGCTTTAGTAGCTTATTATTAGTCGATACTTTATTATCAGCGGCTAGAAAGGACTAGTAATAGCAGTTTAAGGTTTTGCCGTTTTCCAATTGCAAGCCTGGCTTAGGAGTCGTTTTTAATAAAACCGCGAATTTCACTTGCGATCCCGGCCTAAGAGTAGTCATTAGCGAATTTGTAGAATCCACTTGCGGTCCCGGCCTAAGAGTCATTTCTACCAAATTCACTTATAATCCTAGCTTAAAAGTCATCTTTAAGGACACCTTATAATCTACCTATAGTCTTAGCTTAGGAGTCTATCTATTCTCCCTATCCTCGCTCAATTGTATTAGGGCGGAGAGTGCACTTTCCTTAAAGGAATCCACTTATAAGTCTGGCTTAAGAGTCAATTTCTATAATATTACCTTTAAGATAATATAAAGTCTATCTTTGATTTTAACCTTAAAGATCACTTTATAGCTATTATTTATAAACTATATAAATTGATTATTAAAAACTCTTATATAATTCAACTCTATATAAATCTTATAGCTAGATAAAAGATTAATGCTTAAGCTAAGCATAAGGAGAACATTTTGCAAAAGGAAAGAAACGCTAGCAATATTCATCTCTATTATACCTATCGAGTCTGTATATAACCTTCTACTACCAACCTTAATAAAGCGCCTTTTTATTTTAATAAGCGGGCCTTTAAATAGGTAGGATTTATCAGTCATATATGCTATGCAACTAGTATTATTATACCAATTGGATTCAAGGATCTTATAAAGATCGGCTTTTAAAATATAAGCATCTTTATTATAATTATCATTTGAATTATTAGAAGTGGATTCAGGTTTAAATAACCTACTATTATTATTAGAGGTATTTGCTAAAGTTTTAGCTAAATAGCCTTTTCCTTTTCCTTTGCCTTTCCTTAGTAGTTGCAGCCTTTGGCGGGATAAGGGCAGTTTGCTTTTTAACTTCTGCTTCAATTACTTCTTAATATTAAAGCTAGCGACTATATTGATTAGTTGCCTTCTAACTTTACAATTAGTAATATTATAAGTACTATTATAAAAGTAGTATCCCTAATAAGCTTAAGGGCTTATCCCGCGCTCCTTCTTCTTCTTAAGCTTATTATTACCTTATAATATAGCGTTTGCCGATTCAAAGCGTCCTTTAAGGTCTTACTTAATAGTTTAAAGGAGGTCGATCTTCTTATAGATCTTAAGGTTAGGTTAAATAAGAAGAAATTATTCTATAATAGCGAACTTAAGAGGGAGGCTATTAAGTAGGAAATTAAAAAGCTAAGTTTCTTTAAAAGTTATAGCTATCTTAAGATCTGCGGCTCTTACTCTCCTCTTTACTTTATATAGTATAAACTAGGTAGAGTTTATATTTATATCTATATCCTTACTATCTTTATCTTTTCTATATTAAAATAAAGTGATTTACTATAGTAGATGCTAGGTATTAAAGGCAGTTGTCTAAGAGTATTTTACCTTTAAAGTATCCTATCTTATCTTTATATTATTATAAACTTGAATAAAATCTCGGTCTTTATCGCTTAAACCTCTATTGATCTTAAGCTTACATTTAGCTAAGGCCAGCTTATACTCCTTCTCCTTTTCCACGTTTAAAATCTGCCTTTAGGATTCTTGGTTATTATCTACTAAGGCTCTTAGGCTAAGCTTATTTAATATATCTAGTAAATCCTTAGCAGTTGTATTAGCTATTAAAGTAGAAGTAGATAAATCAGTAGAAGGAGTATAGGGGGCTATTCTTGCGTATTTAATAAGTATCTTTTGAATCGCTATTTTAATGCCTTTACTCTTAAAGTAAAGCTTTAAATCGTCGAACTATTGTTGCTAGTTCTTTTAAGAGAGTTAGAGGTCTCTAGGTCTAGTGTTTCGATTGGAATCGGAAGCTATTGCCGTTTCAAATAGAATCGCGTTTAAAATCAAATAAATTAAATAGTTAAGGGCACTCCTCCTATTGAAAAGTTGAAATAATTAAATAGTAGGTATTATAGAAGTATTAAATAAGAAGGAAGTCCTCTTATCGAAAAGGGTTTTTTAAGCTATAACGCAAGGAATCATACCTCTTATGAAATACAATAAAGCAAGGAATCACACCTCTTATAGTACCAAAGGGGTTATAAAGCAAGGAATTATACCTCTTACAATATAGGTTGGCTAAATAAGGAATTATACCTCCTATTCGCCGATTGCTTACCTCTTACTATAAGTCTTATTCAACTTCCTATTAATAGTTGCAGCGCAAGTGCTTTTTAAAGGAAGTTAATAATCTATTATCGGTCTATCTAAGGCTTATAACCTATTAAGCTTAAGTAAGTCGGCGCAATAGGTAAAGGAGGCTTCTAAAGGTCGATGGTTAATATATTAGTAAGAGTTAAGAAAGGAAGGTTACCCCTTTCTTCCCTATAGCTATATACGTATTAATATCCTACTGACTAAGCAGTAGGGTCACATAACAATACATTGGAGTAATGGCTGTATCACCTATCTCAACAATCTAACGCCTTTAAGGCAAATAAGAAGATGATCAGCCTTTTATAAACTTAGTATAATTGCATAATCAAGCGGTAAAGAACTAATAGAGGCAAGGAGTACTCTCTTATATAGATGCGAATACTTATAGAAAACCTTAGTATGATTTTAGAAGAATCTACTCTATATATGCTAGAATAAGATAGTAGATTGGAACGATTAATTCGCATACTAATAGAAAAGTTACGAATAGCTATAATTGATTAAAATATCCCCTCCTTTCTCTATGTAACGGCTGCACCTCCACTTAGTGCAATTACCTGGGAGTACGGCGTTTTAGGGTTTTACAATTTCGATTCGATATAAGGTTATCTCGAATCGACCTTAAAGGTGTAAAAGGATATTTTTATATATTATTATATAAATAGATAAAGAGCCTTAAGCTGCTTATATATATAAGTAAGAAGGGCTCTCTCTTAAGGAGGGCTCTTTAACTTCTTTATTTCCTTTATATTAGACTTATAGAATACGCCTTTTATACTACTTCTTACTCTTATACTTGATCTCGCATTTTAGCGGTTCTATATTATTATATTAAACGAAGAAGTTCTTTTCTACTAAGGATAGCTTTTAATAATATCCTACCTCCTTTGAAAATCGATTTGCAGTTATTTCGACTTTCGATAGAATCAGGATCTTAGAGATTTCTTAAACAAACTAGGAGCTTAAGTATAGCTTATTAACTAGTATAATTAAGGAACGCTTTTACTAGCCGGATTTTCTCAACTACTCCTTTTATAAAAGTGCTATAGGCAGAAGTTAGGAGAGCACTACGCTATTAGAACCCTTTTTTTATAGAACCCCTTTTTAACCGAATTACTATTAAAATTAAAATTAGTAAAATGAATTCCCTATTAGCTGGAAGTTAGCAAATACGAAATATACTTAATTCATTCGGGGAACCAGCTTCTATAAGGAGTACCCTTACCTTAGCCCTTAGGGCCAGACCTTCCTTTACTGCTAAGGGTAAGAGACTATAATGCTATAGTTAAGCCAATTAAGATAAATAAGACTTTTTAAACTTAAACGTTTTATAAGGAATAGTCTTAGGTTTAAAGGAATCCTTATAACGCTAAGATTAATTTAATTGATAATTATAAAGCGAGATTAGTAGGATTGCTTAAGCGATCTTTAGCTTAAAGACCCTAGCTTATTAAAGCTAAGAGACGGCTTAGCGCGTATATTAGACTATTAAGCGAGAATCTACCTACCTTTAATAAAGTAAGACCTAGCCTCCTTTAGAAGTTGATATAGATATAAAATAGTTAAAAATTCAGCTAATTGAAAAGATTACCCCTTTTAATAATAGAACCTCTCTAATATATAATATCGTGCAGAATGGGCGGAGTCTCCACTTATTCTGAAGACCCTCCACGTGACTCCTGCTAAGTCATAGACTCTCCCTTTTCTTTCCGAAGTCTCCTTACTATATATATATAAGATAATAATATAATCAATTATCTTTATCTATATTAGCAAGCCTCTTAAGCGACCTAATAAAGGCCCTCTAGTTGACCGCACTATAGTTATAAGCCCTATAAGCATTTTAATATGCTTTCTCTTTGTATGCAACCGGCTAGAGGGCCCTTTAAGCTCTTAACCGACTTTTCAAGTATTTATAACAACTTAAAGGACCTTTATTTTCAATTAACAAATCTCCAATTTCCGATCGAACCTTATTTGCAAACTTCATTTATATATCTAACCTTTTTCACTAGACTCTATTTAATATATCTAACTCTTCGAGCATCTCTAAGCCTTGCTTTAATACCTTTGCCTCTTAAGTGAAGTAGTTTAGTAAATATATATTCTTCGCTAAGCTTTATAATATTACTATTTTTACCGATCCAAGACTCCTATTTAAGTCAATTATAGAGACTGAGCCTTAAGCTCCCTTTATATAGGAGCTTAAGGAACTGGAAACAGCTAACCTTTGCGTAGTATATGCGAGGTTGTATAAAGAGTATATAGCGACTCTATCTAAATAGATTTACGCCCGCTTTCCCTTAGGAGATCCGTTAAAGGCTCCTCTTCTATAGGCTTCTTATAAGGACATTAAGGATAAGTATAAAATCCTAATAAAGGAGCACTATATGCGTAAGGAAACTTAGAAGACTTAATGCAAATACTATAAGCTATTACTCAAATGGATCTTTAAGACTATCTGTAACGACACAGAACCGCCAAAGTGCGGGATCAAGTATAGGAGTAAGAAGTGGTGCAAAAGGCGTATTCTATAGGTCTAATACAAAGGAAATGAAGAAGTTAAAGAACCCTCCTTAGGGGAAAGCCCTTCTTCCTTATATATATAGCAGCTAGAAGCTCTATTGCCCATTTACGCAATATTATATAAGAATATCCTTTTGCACCTTTAAGGTCGATTTGAAAAAACCCTATATCGAATCGAGATTGCAAAACCTTAAAATGCTATACTCTTAGGTAATTGCATTAAGTAGAGGTATAGCTATTATACTACTTCCCCCCTTTAAGAACGCTTGCCTATAAGCGTTAGGAGGTTGTGACGATTTTCGTACGGTAATGTACTTAGTGCGTTATTATGCAAACGGTACTGTTTTATATTTGATTTAGCGCAAGTTGCATTATGCACTTAAATTTATTTTTCCCTCTATAGGATCTTCCTTCCTTAGTATAATAATTATATACTATCGCATAGGTCCTTTACTCCTACTACTATAGCGCAAGGCTAATATATAGTAGTAGAAATAATTACTACTACTACTACTAACTACTATAAGTAAGTTTGCCTTAGTCTAGGGTCGAATCGCGTCTAATACGCGTAGTGCTAATTCCCCTGCTATTAGGCGCCCTTGCAGTGGCCTACCGCATGTGCTACTATTAGTACGTGCGGCGCCTTATATGCGATATTACGCATAAATGCGAGTTCGAATTAGAGCGTAGTAAGAAGTGCTACTAGTGCTAGGAGCAGAAGGCGGAGTGTATCCTTATAAGTACCTTAAATTAAGTCCAAAGTTCTAATTGCGCTAATACTTATTTATAGCTTCCCTCTTATATTAGTAAGGAGTTCGCAGCGCTATCCGCGGCCCTTAAGGAGTAGTAGAAGGAGGCTGCCTAGTAGTAAGAGGAGGATAATAGTAGTAATAATAATAACGACGACGCTTGGGCGGTTTTAGTAGGAAACCGCGAGATGCTCTATTAGGAGGCGGTTTAGCGTGCCTGGATTCTTATTAACCTCCTACTAATAGCCAGCGCAGAGGCTCTGACTAGCCGCTCCTAATTAGAGTGTACTAGCCTTGCGGAGCTTTGCTCTATAGTTAAAGCTATAGTAAGCTAGCTAGAGGGGATCTAGGCGATAGTTATTATAAGTTAAATTTGAATTAGTATTAAATCGATCGCTAACTTTCTAATAAGAGCGCGGCGACCTTATTAAGTCCTAGCTAGTGAGGTTAGAGTAATCTAGCTGAACTATGCTAGGCCTCTTAAGGTCTATCGCCGCGTTGGCAAAGCGGACTGCTATAGTAGTAGAGTCTCTTATAGGAGGAGGGGGGCTTATAGTAGCAAGGGTAGCGTCAGGCGCAGCGGCTAGTAAGGCGGCGCTAGCAGCGGTAAGAGGAGGGGGTCGGGGTCGCTTTAGGCAGGGGCGTGTTTAAGAGGCGAGCTCTAGCTTTAGAACGGAGTTAGAGCTTGTCTCCCTAAGCGCAGAGGAGGAGGGGTTAGAGGAGTTGTAAAGGGAGGAGGCAGTTGGCCTAGCGTTATTATTTTTATATTTTTATTATTTTTCTCCTTTTATTTTTTTTTTTTTTATTTATATTTTTAGATTTATTTACTAACTCGTTTTACATCTGGCCTATTATCTTCTAAGTGACTATAATCATCTATACCACTTTTCTAAGCCTTTAGTTAAGCTTATAGGTTTTAAGGTAGTCTTAGCTTTATAAGATTAGCCTAATAAAAGTCGCGAATCTTATGTAAAGATCCTATAAAATTTAAGGCGCGATACTAACTTGAATTAGGATTATAACTAATCCATTTGACCTAGTACTTTAGCTTTCCTTAAGATAGGCGTACACTTAGTATTTTAGACACTTTATACTCTTTTTACCTAGCAATCTTTTCTATAGTAGGCTAGGGTTATTCTTGATCTAGTAAAGGGTTTTGCGGATCTTTAAATAATAGCTTTAGCGCGAAGATATTGTATATAATAGAACCTATAGGCAGCTTGATCTAATATAAATTGCCTACCTTCTTAAGAACCTTAAAAGGACTATCCTATTAATTGGCCAGTTTCCTACTAAGGCGGTAGTTCTTAAGATTTTTTATTAAGAGGTAGACTATATCTTTAGGTTTCTAATCAATCTCCCTTTAATATTGATTTATAGACTTATGCATTTTCTCTTAGGCGCGTTTTATATTACCTTTTGCTACTTCTTAAGCTGCGTACATCCTCTCTACTACTAGCTTAGCTTTTGCCTAGTTTAATTTCTCTTATAGGCTGGACGTTTTTAAAAAGATCTAGTCCTAACTTGTTTAAGGTGCAACTTTATACTTAAGCTAATATAGGATTATACTAATCGAAGCGTAAGGTAGAGTCGATTATATATAATCTATCAATAGAATCAGTTCACTCTAATTATCTTAATAGTAATTAACAAAAGGCCTTAGCCTTAAATTAATATACTTGTTTATAATCTCCGTTTAGCTGTTAGTTTCCTTATGGTATGCTATAGAGAGTTTAATCTTAATACTGATAATATAGTAGAACTCTTTTTAAAATGAGGAGACAAACTAGGGGCTTTAGTCTGAGGTAATTGTCTCTAGAGTATGGCCGAATCGATATATCTATTAAATGAATAATTAGGCAGTTCCTTAAGCGTCGATATCTTTTTAATAAGGAATCGTAATAGCGCTCTTACTAAGTCGGTTTATAAAAACTAGGATTTGATTAAAACTGTACTTATTAGAAGGGAAATCCTTAAAATCTATATATAAGTACTGTATAGGATAATTAGGAATAGGAAGGGGCTGCAAGAGGCCTTATTGCTTAGTTATCTTTAAATGTGAAAATTAATAAGGTCTGCAGTTTGCGACGAATCTTTTGCAGTTCGAACCTATCCTAACCTAATAGTACTTAGGAGTAAGAAGCTAGTAGGTCTTTAAGCTATTAGGGTGCGCGCTTAAAGGTTGGTTATAAGCTTCTTAAATTAGATAAGTATATAAGGGAGTATTATAGCGTACGTAGAAACGCTCCTTAAAGTAAAGCAATCTGTCTTTTAAAGAGTAGTTCTTAAGGAGGTTGGCGCGAATCTTTTAAAAGGATTCGCGGTTATCTTAATAAAGCTTTTTAATTAAATTAAAGGAATCCTTAAGTCGATTTAAGGTCGAATTAGGATTATCGGTTGATATTAGGGCAAGGGTGCCTTTAATAGATTTAGTGAGAAATTTATCAGCTAGTTCGGTATTGATTTAAGGGTCTAATCGGGCTAGGGAAATCAGAACCTAGGATCGGCTATCTAGCTTCGCTTACTTATAAACTGGCATATCCTACTCTTAGCGGCTAAGAATATCGGCCTTTTGGTTGTCTTTATTAAAAGTATATACGATTCGAAAATTGAAGTCAGATAGGAATTCTATCTATTAGTACTATTTCGCGGTTAGAACCTTAGTAGTTATAAAGTACTTAAGGGAGCGGTAATCTAAGTAAATATCAACTCGCTCCTTAAGTGATATAAGCTTAGGTCTCTATTTGTAATAGGATTTAATAATAGTAAAGAGTTCCTTATTATATATTTCCTAATTAAGTTCATAGCTAGAGAGTATATGCGAATAGAAGCTAATTAGGTACTATTGCTTATTAGAGTATTATTAAGAAAGTACTCTAGCGATAATGCTATTAGAAGTATTAATTTCCAGCTTTATAAGCAAGTCAGGGTCAAAATGGTAAATCCGCTAAATTAAAAGCAATTGCTTGCAAAGCTCTTTAAAAGCGATTCGGCACTCTTCTATCTAATTCTAGGGCACTATTAATTAGGTCAGAATCGAAAGGGGTTTGGCGATTAGCCTAAAGTTGCAAATGAATTATTAATAGAACTCGCAAAATCCTAGGTAGGACTTTACTCTAATGATAGTTTTTAAGTACTTTTAATTGCGTAGTAGTTCGACCTTTTTAAGGTCTGGTTCGATCCTGGTTATTATTAGAATGTATTTAAGATATTAAGTTTAAGTAATATAGAACTCGCACTTTTTAATATCTGCTTAAAGGCCAGCGTCTAAGAGTTGTTTTAGCACCTTTTTAATATAATCCTAGTGCTCCTTAACGTTCTTTAAGTAAATTAAAATATCATTTAAATATACTATATAAAAATCATTTAAGTAATTTAAAAGAATATTATTTATATACCGCTAGTAAGTACTAAGTCTATTATAAAGGCCGAATGGAAGAACTTTGCATTTATAAGATCTGTACCTTATTCGAAAGGTAGTATATTCCTTAGATTTGGGGTCTATTTATATTTGATTAAAAGCGGCTCAAATATCTAGTTTCGTAAAAATCTTAGCTTTAGATACTTGCTTTAAAAGCTCGTCTATCCTTAGGATCGGGTAAGCGTCCTTCCGAGTTAGTGCGTTTAGCTTCCGGTAGTCTATATAAAATCGGAGGCTACCGTCGGCCTTTTTTATAAATAGCACTAGCGGAGCAAAGGGGCTAGTACTTATCTTAATAAAGCCTTTGTCTAAATTCTCGAGTAAGTACTCCTTTATAACCTTAAGCTCCTTAGTAGATTAACGGTAGAGGGGCGAATAGGCGTCAGGCAGGGGCCCTTTTAGCTATATCTTATAATTATAGTACTAATAGGGAGGAAGGGTATCTGCATCCCTTTTTAAAAAGGCTTATCTTAAAGATCAGTACTATTTCAAGAGTCGATTATTAATTAGCTTTTCAATATTAGGATTCTTAAGCTTATATCTTTCTTTTAGAATCCTATCTACTTTATAAATACTGGTTTAAAAGAACTCAGTCTCCTTATACTTTATATTATAATAAAAGGCGTTAGTACTAATTTCGCAAATAGGAACCGCAGCTTTAAGGCATTTGCAAATAGGATCAGATTATAATCGATTTATATTAGACTAGTTTCCTAGATCTGGCTTAATCATAGGCTAAGGCGCTGGCTTAGTAATAGTAATAGGGATCTCGCGCCTAGTTAAGACTACTAAATTAACGCAAGACTATCTTCTATTAATCTATCGAGCTTCGTCTATAGCTATCTCCTATTCTTTATAATTAATATTAGCTTAATAATCGGATCTTATCTAAAGTCCTTTAAAAGGGAGAAGACGAATGACGATTTCCTTTACAAATTAGAAAGATAAGGGGTAATACAAAGACTATATAAATCGGTTTTCCTTTAGATCAAGTTTAAGTCGGAATCGGCGCATCCATTTGACTTTAATAATAGTATCGCACTAGCCTAGGTCGAAAATAACCTAAGGGCAGTTGTAAATACGCCTTCTATTAATTATTAAGTGAAAGCGTATATAGTGCGTAGCTTGCGCGCAAATAGTATTTTAAAATCCATAGATAGGAATAGGAGTTAGAAGAGGAAGAATTTAAAAGCCAGTCGCTTTCGAAAGATATATAGAAAGGGAACAATTTAAAAATAGGTAATTAAGGGCTTTAGTATCTACTAAAGCTAATAATAATACTCTAAGTCCATTTATACTAATAGTATAAGAGGTTAGGAATTACTTTCCTCCTATTAAAGAGTTAAGATCTAGCTTTAATAAGTCGCACTTTCGTAGGCCTAAGTAGGAGTCTTTTCCTAGGCCTCTTTATTTTCCTAATCTTCCTTTGTTTCAACCCTATTCTTAGTTAAGTCTAAAGTCGGATTAGCTTCTTTTATATCTTTTAAAGCATTGATCTTACTTATAGAAGGGCACTCGGTCTTATAATAACTAGTTTTGCTATAGGTCTAGTAGGTGGCTTGCTTAAAGGGCAAAGTAGGAGAATTAGCCTTAGCTGGCGTATCTTAGCGAAAAGGGGTAGTCGGCTTTAGGGCTGGTGTCCTAAAGACTTAGGTAGTACTTCCGGCGCTTGGACCGCGAGCAGTCTTATTAAGGAGCGAACCGAATATCTTTTAGTATAATACTAAGGTCGCTTTACTTCTAATCAAAGGGTTAAGAAGTTGATTGCTTTAGCGTTTAGCATTAAGGGCATTTAATTAGTTAACTATAATAGTATAGTCCTTCCCTTAAGAGGCCTTAGCTAGGGCATAAGCAGCTTTAAGCTAGGGGATAATCTTATTCTATATAAAGAAGAACTACTTAGATCTCGAGACCTCTCCTTAGATCGTAGTTAATTGGAATCGGGCCTAAAACTAAAGGAAAGTTTCCTTAGAATAGCTGGCTTCCCTTATATAAAGGTAATAGAAAGTGGATTAGAATAGGTCTACCTTTTGGCTAATTAAAAAGTAACTGCTTAATAGTTTTACTATTTCTTAATAGTTCTAGAAGGGGTTAGTCTCCAAGAGGTACTAGGGTTCAAAGTACGTTTGGGCTTATCCTATAGTAGATCCTCAAATAAGGGCTTAGTAAGCTCGCTCATTCGGATATAGGTCGGCGTTAACTTGCAATCAATCTCGGACTAAAGCTAACTACTGCTTATACGTTAAGGAGGTCCTATTATTAAAGGGGGTGATCTTTTCGATTAGCTGAATTTTTAACCATTTTATATCCGTATTAACTTCTAAAAGAGGCTAGGTATCTTAAGGGTAAGTGGATTCTCGCTTAGTAGTCTAATATACGCGCTAAGCTATCTCTTAGCTTTAATAAGCTAGGGTCTTTAAACTAAAGATAGCTTAGGCAATCCTGCTAATCTTACTTTATAGTTATTAATTAGATTAATCTTAGCGTTATATAGATTCCTTTAAACCTAAGACTATTCTTTATAAGACGTTCGGGTTTGAAAAGTCTCGTTTATCTTAATTGGCTTAGCTATAGCATTATAGTCTCTTGCCCTTAGAGGCAGAGGAAGGTCCGGCCCTAGGAGCTAGGGTAAGGGTACTCCTTATAGAAGCTAGTCCTCTGAACGAACTGGGTATATTCTGTATTTGCTAACTTCCGGCTAATAGGGAATTCATTTTACCGATTTTAGTTTCGATAGGGATTCGGTTAAAAAGGGGTTCTATAGAAAAAGGGTTCTAGTAGCGTAGTGCTCTCTTAACTTCTGCCTATAGCACTTCTATAAAAGGAGTAGTTAAGAAAATCCGGCTAATAAAAGCGTTCTTCGATTATACTAGTTAATAAGCTATACTCAAGCTCCCAGTTTGTTTAAGAGATCTTTAGGATCCTAACTCTATCGAAAGTCGAAATGACTGCAAATCGATTTTCAAAAGGGGTAGGATATTATTAAAAGCCGTCCTTGGCGGAGAAGAACTTCTTCGTTTAATATAATAATATAGAACTGCTAAAGTGCGGGATTAAGTATAAGAGCAAGAAGTGGTGCAAAAGGCGTATTCTATAGGTCTAATATAAAGGAAACGAAGAAGTTAGAGAACCCTCCTTAAGGGAGAGCCCTTCTTCCTTATATATATAGCAGCTAAAAGCTCTATTGCCCGTTTACGTAATATTATATAAGAATATCCTTTTGCACCTTTAGGGTCGATTCGAAAAAACCCTATATCGAATCGAGATTGCGAAACCTTAAAACGCTATATTCCTAGGTAATTGCACTAAGTGGAGGTGCAGCCGTTATACTATCGACGGAACGCTCTTAGCTTCTGCGATAGCCTAAGTATAAATCTAAGCTAAGAAGCTCTCCTCCTTAATACCTGATAGAGATACTCCTATAAGTAGAACTACTGCTAATGACCTATATTCCATTTTAGTGAACTAGTAACTCTTACTCTAAGGCCTAGTATCCATTTTAAAGTATGATATTGCGCCTTCCGACAAGGCTATTCAGTCTTAGATAAGGCTCTAGTATTACGATATACTATACTAAGGCAAGACTAAGAGAACTAATACTTAATAGTAGATTCAGGAGTAGTAAGAGGCATACCGCCTAATAGAATAATATAGTCTTCCTAAGATTAAAGGGAGACTAGGAGTTACTAACTTTTTAGACTTAGTTATAATAAAGATCAATCTAAGTTAAGCGACTCGCTTAAAGGAGGAAATCATTACTAATAAGCAAATAGGAACCTTGTATAAGTACGACCTAATGCAGCTAAGCCGCACCCTAGCGGGTATTGAATCCAATAGAGCGATCGATAATAAAGGGCTAGCAGTTTTTACTACTTAAGAGTCTTTCTTAAATATTAAAACCCTTTCGCAAGCTTTAGCAAGCAGCTCCCGAAATCGCTTTATAAGCTTTAGAAGGGAGATCAGGCCTAAGTGCCTTTATAAAGGCTTTAAAAATCACTATTAGAAGCCCTAGGACTATTAGAAACTATTATATACTATAGATAGGCGTAAGGAAAATATAAAGGTTCTTCCCTTACAAGAGGAGGTCCTACGAATACAAAAGGCGTTAAACGCAGGAGACTAGTTCAAGGGTCTTTAAGCATAGCTTAAGGAGAATGATATTGCAGTAATAGCGATTGATAAATTCAAGGGAAAGGCTTTAGCCTCTAGGAAGGACGGTTTAAGTAATAAAAGGGAGAACTCACCAGTCTTTATAGTAATAGATCCCTTTGCCTTTAACGCTTTTGAAGAATCGTTTAATATCTACTACCTCTTTAAGCTGGAATGCCACCCGCTCTCTTTAAGTACACTCCTTAATAATTGCGCAGCTACTTATATCATTAATTTAAAGGATTTACTTATCGCAGGTACCTTTAAGCCTTTTGGCAACTTATAGCAATATATAGAAGTAGGTACCTTAAGACTCTTAATCATTAGGAGAGGTGATAGATATATAGCGGACTCTCTTCTATAGCATAACGGCTCTCCTATAGGGATAACGCTTTACAATATTGCTATTATAAAGGAGTTTACTACTAATATTATCTTAAAGAGGCTCCTTGCAGATAAGGGTTTTTAATACTTTAAAGTAGACCTTACTTTGCGCTTTAAGAGTATTAGAGATTCTATAAAGCGAGCTCAGTTAGAGCATTGCTATAATCTTATTTTCTTTAAATATAAGCCTATTAACTATTTAGATCTCTTAAATATACTTTAATATAACTTCTCTGCTTTAATAGCGTTCCTTATAGCTAAGATAACGCTTTATAATAGGTTTTAGTCTAGCTATGCACCTATTAGGGTATAGGATAATAACGCATATACTTAATACCTTTGCGCTGGCCACTTAGGCGCAAAGGCTCTTTAAGCGCTAGTTAAGTGCACTAAGGGAGTAAAGATCAGGGGAATTTAAAGGCTAAAGTGCCCTATATGCGTAGTAGCGTCTGCTAGGTAAGTTATTTCTCGCGCTACCTTTAAGAACCGATCTCTAAGGCCCTTCTTTAAGATCTCCTAAGATCTCTTTAACTTTTTAAATAACTTATATAATAATTGCTTATAAGTTCTTTTAATTAAGGATAAGTATAGTAGTATGCTTTAGACGTTCCTATTAAGATCGAAGGGTAGAGATATAGTTATAAAGGTCCTCTAGGCCTTTAAAGCATAGGTGAAACGCTAATATAGGCTTTTAATTTGCAAGATTAGGTAAGATAATAACACTTTAATAATCTCCTTAAGGGAAGACTCTTTTATAAAGTACTAGAGATAGGTAAAAGAGGAGGGAATCGATTTAGAGCTTACTTCTACTTATATATACTAATCGAATAGAGGCATAGAGCAAGTAAGAAGGGAGTTGATTAAACGCTCTATTAAAATGAGAATCCACGCCAGGCTTTTAGCAAGCCTTTGGCTAAAGGTTATAAAGGCTGCTATATACCTTTATAATATCTCCCTACTTGCTAAGAAGAAGATGATCTTATTAAGCAAGGCTCTTTATAGTTAGTTTAAGTAGTATTTTCGATTCTATAAGCTGCTGCTTATTAAGCAGATGATAGCAAGCTTAAAGCTCGACTAGAGTTGCGTTTATATATATAGCGCTTATGCATACCCTTTAATTAAAGAGAAGGAGGCAGGAAGGGACTGCCGAACCTTTAAAATTGAATTACAAGGGCACTTAAGTTACTTAGTTAGATATATTACCTTTAATATTTATAAAATCTAAGTTCCTATACTTTAGTAAGTAATAACGACTTATAATATCGAATTTGACAAGTCTCTCTTTTATAATCTAGAAGCTAAGCGTATAAATCCTATATTGCGCTAAGAACTTAAGATAACCTTCCAATTGATTAAAGAGGGAGAGGGAGCTTAGGACGCTAAGTTCGAAGGTATTTTCAAAGAATCGGAGCTTATCGCAAAGCCGAATGCAATCGCTATAGAAGAAGCCGCTGTATAAGAAAAGCTTATATTATAGACCGACGCTACTCTATAGCCTCTAACTAATAATATAAAAGGCCTTAACTTAAATCCAAATTCTCTAAGAGACCCGCTTAAAAACTCAGGAGTAGAAGTAAGCAAATTAAAAGCCACTTCGCCAGTCTTTAAAAAGGCAAATAGCAACTAGAGCTTAGGGGTGATAATTCCTTATAAAGGCCCTATTGAAGAAGGAACTATAGACGACTCTAAGGGAGTCTTTAGAGATGAGTTCTATAAGGCGATCGGCAGATCTTTAGCTGCTATTTTACGTAAGAATAGAAATGGCTTAAGGGCTCTAAGATAGAGTCTTCGATTATAAAGGTAGGCCTTAGTAAACTTTAGTAAAAGGCTAGAGGTACTACTACTAAGATCTAGGAAGAGCTTTAATAGTCTTATAAGAAGCAACCTAATAAGAGGAGTAGGCCCTAATAATATAATACCTTAAGTTGTAATACTAGCTTAAAGATTATAGGCTTAAGAGATAGAGCCACTTAGACTCTTAAAAGAACCTTTAGTAATAATAAAAATAGAAAAGGAGACCTATAGAAAAAAGCGTAAGAAGGAACTCCCTCTTCTTAAGCAAAAGAGGATAAGACGCTTAAGCGTTAAGTAATAGGAGACTTTAAAAGTGTATACTACTACTCTAAAGCATATGCTCTCTTAAAGCAATATTAATTTACCCTACTCCTTATATGCGTAGGAGTTTATATTAACCTTTTAAGCAAACGAATAAATAAGGGAGGATAGGAAGGACCATTTGACAGTTTATATAATTATTAAAGCTGCAGTTAATAGTCGGGCAAAGGATAGAGCATAGTCTCTTAATTGCCTATAGTACTAAGGCTCTCTGCCAAAGCCTTCGAAAGGATGGCTAGACCTAGAGAAGTACCCTTTTAGCAAATGATTTAAAGAAGGAGGGCATTAAGAGATTAGAAATTTAGAATCTCAGAGTTGCTAGAGAATTGTGCAAAAGGACTACTTAAAGCCCTTGCCGATACTATTAAAATGGGTTTTTACCTATAAGGTTAATAGCTCTAGCGAGCTTTTGAAGTGCCGATTATAGCTAGTTGTGCGAGAGGATCTCTAAGACAAAGCTTCAATTTTCTCAACCTATATAGCTACGCTTATAGCAAGGTCTTTTAAAGTACTAATAGCGCTTGCTGCGTACTTCGATATAGAAGTAAAGTAGTTTAATATTATTAATGCGTTTGTTAACGCTTTTAAAGACCTAAGGAGTGCTTTAGTCATATGCTTCCTATTAAATGGCTTTAAGCGCCTTAGTATAGTAGTAGAACTGGACCGCGCGCTCTATAGGCTAAAAGACTCTCTAGCGCTATAGTATAAGAACTTCGTAAGAACGCTTAAGGGCCTTCAACTCGAGCTACTAGGCGAGGAGCCTTGTATTTTCATAATAAAGGATCGCATAGTCTTTATAGCGTTTTATATCGATAATATTTAAGTGTTATATAAGGCCTTTAACCTAGATTAGGCGACTCGTCTGATTAAAGACCTAAAGAGGGCATATAAGCTTACTATTATAAGAGATATCTCCTAATTCCTTAGAGTAAGGATTATTCGGGATAGAAAGGCAAAGAGGATCTCTTTAGTTTATAATACCTATATTAAAAAGATTGCTCAAAAGTTCAGAGCTAATATAAGGAGAGTGCCTAATACTCTACTACTAAAGAAGGAGTTTGTTAAGAACTTAAGGCAAGCTTTCTTAGAAAAGGTAAAGGAGTATTAAGAGAAAATAGGCTCTATTCTTTATATAGCGATTATAATACGCTTAAATATTGCGTTTGCAGCCTTTTAACTATCTTTCTTCTTAATTAATCTAAGCTTTAAGCACCTCTTAGCTGCGGACTAAACGCTTTAATACTTATATAGCACGCGCTTCTTAAGAATTGCCTATAGCTTTAAGGCTAAGGAATACCAATTGGTCGCTTCTTTAGATGCTTCTTTCGAAGATGACCAAGAGACCTGCAGATCCTCCTAGGGATACGTCTTCTTCCTATTTAAAGGATCGATTATTTAAAAAGCGAATCGCTAAGCGACTATTACGCTCTCCTTTATTAAAGTAGAACTTTATAGTATAGTTTCTATTATAAAAGAGATAATAGCTATAAAACGCCTCTTTAAGGAGATTCGCATAGACTCCCTCTTTAAATGGAATATATATTATAATAATTAATAGATAATTCGGCTAATTATCATAGAGAATAAGAAGATTAAGATAAGCCTCTGATATATCGAAATCAGTAATATATAGATCTGCTAAGAGTACTAGAGAGGAAGCTTTTAAATAATCTACCTCCCTACTAAGGAGATATACGTAGATAGGCTTATTAAAAACCTAGACTACTAGAAGTTTAAGAGCTTCGTTTGTTTATTAAACCTCTAAAGCTTTTAAATAATCGTTTAGCAACTCGCACTTGTTAGTAAGTAGTTACTTATTACTAGGAGACTTATACTTATAAGCTCTTACTCTCTTATAGTTACGTTTATTTGTTTTCTCTTATAAGGCGTACTATAAAAGCTTCTCCTTTTTTAAAAATATAGAATAGGTAATATTCTTAAGCCGCTATTATAGGGCGCAACCCTCTTTTAGATTCTCCTAGCTAAGGCTAAGAGCTAAGATGCTATAGCTAAGAGCTTTATACAGATCTCCTCTTAAGAGAGGCCTATTAGTACTCCCTCGGCCAGAGGCCTGCTGGCAAATATACTAGCGATAGCAGGGGCGAAGGCAGGGGGTGCGGCAAGGGCGATAGGAGCGAGGGCGGCGGAGGCGGCGGCGAGGACAGGCGCGGCGATAGCAGGGGCTAGGGAGATAAACGGGGAGACTATAGCGGCGGCTGCGATAGCAGAGGCAAAGGGAATAGGAGCGGCAGCGGCAATAGGGGCGAACGGGTCTAAGCTAAAGGGGCTAGGAGCGAATAGGAATGGTACGCTAAGAGCAGGAGAGGCAGCGATACTACTACTCGCAGGAGTAGCGGGCCCTTCTAGCACTAGGGTCCGATCGCTCCTATCTTTTAAAATCAGCTTAGAACTTAATAAGACTTAACAAATGTACTATAGAAGCTCTAAAGCGCACCCTTTACTATATTAAGCAGTAGTACTACCTCTTTTTTAGAGTCGCCGCAGGCGCGGGCCGATACGATAGCCTCTTAAGAGGCAAAGAGAGGTCTACTAGCCTATTAGCAGCTATTGCTTAATACTATATAATAAACGTAACGCGTACCGAAGGTGCTATTAAAGCATTGATAATTAAGATTATTAGTACTCTTACGCGCGATGCAACGCACGTATGCGTTATTACGCTTTATTATAGGCTTAGGCATACGGCGCGTAGTAGGGGCAAGGCTCTTAGGTGGCAGCGGCAGTAGCAGGGGCGGCGGCAGCGGCAAGGGCGATAGTAGCAATAGCTCGTTACCTAGCAGGCGCTAAGACGATTGCGCTAGGGTTATAGCTCTTAAAGGAGCGCTAGCGACCTAGCGCAAAGTCAGTATAACGCAGGGTACAGGGACTTTAAGGGTCTTACTTTACAAGGGCAGCTAAGGCTATAATAAGCAGGAGTTCCTTTTATATTTAAAAATTATTAATATAAAGACGATATTTTTAAATAATAAAGGAGGGTTATTTTTAAAAGAAGGGAAGGAGAACCTTTGCGATAGAAATACTCTATAGGAAGCCTAATAGAGCACTAGCGTAGAATCGCGAAGATTCCTAAGCGCGCTTATTACCTATAGCGACCCTTCTCGTTTTAAAAGGAACGACCTTTAAAAGGGCGGTATATAAGATAGAGCCTCTTTTCCTTATAACTGCTATTCTTTCTTTTGTTTTATCTATATAGCTAAGCGATTCTAAGAGCATCGCCTAACTAAGGGGTATATTATATAAAATAGGCAAAGTCTCTACTTATTCTAAAGACCCTTTATATAACTCCTGCTAAGTCATAGACTCTCCCTTTTCTTTCCAAAGTCTCCTTACTATATATATATAAGATAATAATACAATCAATCATCTTCATCTATATTAGCGAGCCTCTTAAGCGACCTAATAAAGGCCCTCCAGCCGACCGCACCATATATAAGTAGTAGTTAGCTTTAGTTTAAGACTAATTGTAAGTCAACGCTGACTTATATCTAAATAAGCAAGCTCGCTAAGCCTTTATTTAAGGATCTATTATAGGATAAGCCTAAATGTACCTTAAACCCTAGTACCTTTTAAAGACTAACCCTTTTTAAAACTATTAAGAAATAGTAAAACTATTAAGTAATTACTTTTTAATTAATTAAAAGGTAGACCTATTTCAATCTACTTTCTATTACCTTTATATAAGAGAAGCCGGTTATTCTAAAGAAACTTTCCTTTAGTTTCAAGCTTAATTCTAATCTACTATAATTTAAGGAGAGGTCTTAAGATTTAAGTAGTTCTTCTTTATATAGAATAAGATTACCCTTTAGCTTAGAGCTACTTATACTTTAGCTAAGGCCTCTTAAGGGAAGGACTATACTATTATAATTAACTAATTGAATGCCTTTGATATTAAATGCTAAAGTAATTAACTTCTTAACCCTTTAATTAAAAGTAAAGCAACCTTAATATTATATTAGAAGATATTCGATTCGCTCTTTAATAAGACCGCTCGCGGTCTAAGCGCTAGAAGTACTACTTAAGTTTCTAAATCATTAGTTTTAAAGCCTACTACCCCTTTTCGCTAAGATATATTAGCTAAGGCTAGTTCTCCTACTTTACCCTTTAAATAAGCTACCTATTAGACTTATAGTAAAATTAGTTATTATAAGATTAAGTGCCCTTTTATAAGTAAGATTAATGCCTTAGAAGATATAAAGGAAGATAATCCGACTTTAGACTTAATTAAAAATAAGGTTAAAATGAAAGAAGATTAGGAAAACGAAAAGGCTTAAGAAAAGACTTTTACTTAAGCTTGCGAAAGTGCGACTTATTAAAGCTAGATCTTAACTCTTTAATAAGAGAGAAGCAATTCCTAACCTTTTATACTATTAGTATAAATGGACTTAGAGTATTATTATTAGCTTTAGTAGATACTAGAGCCTTTAATTATCTATTTTTAAATTGTTTCCTTTTTATACGCCTTTCGAAAGCGACTAGCTTTAAAATTCTTCCTCTTCTAACCCCTATTCCTATCTATAGATTTTAAAATACTATTTGCGCGCAAGCTACGCACTATATGCGCTTTTACTTAATAATCGATAGAAGGTATATTTATAATTACCCTTAGGTTATTCTCGACCTAGGCTAGCGCAATGCTATTATTAGAGTTAAATAGATACGCCGATTCTAACTTAAACTTGATCTGAAGGAAAACCAATTTATATAGCCTTTATATTACCCCTTATCTCCTTAATTTATAAAGGAAATTATCATTTATCTTTCTCCTTTTAAAGGACTTCGGATCTAACCTAACTATTAAGCTAACGTTAATTATAAAGAATAGGAAATAGCTATAAATAAAGCTTAATAGATTAATAGAAGATAATCTTATATTAATTTAATAGTTTTAGCTAAGCGCAAGATCTCTATTGCTATTATTAAGCCAGCGCCTCTATCTATTACTAAGCTGGATTTAGGAAAATAGTCTAATACAAATCGACTACGTTCTAACCCTATTCGCAAATGCTCTAAATCTGCGGTTTTTATTTGCAAAATCAGTACTAACGCCTTTTATTATAATATAAAGCGTAAGAGGACTGAGTTCTTTTAAACCAGTATTTATAAAGTGGATAAGATTCTAAAGGAAAGATATAAGCTTAAGAATCCTAATATTAAAAAGCTAATCAACAATCGACTCTCGAAATAGTACCAATCTCTAAAATAAGCCTTTTTAAAAAGGGATGCAGATACCCTTCCTTCTTATTAGTACTATAATTATAAGATATAGCTAAAAGGGCCCTTACTTAACGCTTATTCGCCCCTTTACTATCAATCTACTAAGGAGCTTAAGGTTATAAAGGAGTACTTACTTAAGAATTTAGATAAAGGCTTTATTAAGATAAGTATTAGTCCCTTTGCTTTGCTAGTACTATTTATAAAGAAGGCCGACGGTAGCCTCCGATTTTGCATAAACTATTAGAAGCTAAATGCACTAACTTAAAAGGACGCTTACCCAATTCTAAGGATAAATAAGCTTTTAAAGCAAGTATCTAAAGCTAAGATTTTTATAAAATTAGATATTTAAGCCGCTTTTAATCGGATACAAATGGACCCTTAATTAAAGGAATATACTAC
This sequence comes from Diplocarpon mali, assembly GCA_024741835.1. Taxonomy (NCBI): domain Eukaryota; kingdom Fungi; phylum Ascomycota; class Leotiomycetes; order Helotiales; family Drepanopezizaceae; genus Diplocarpon; species Diplocarpon mali. The sequence continues at coordinate 35,375 of JAENRP010000226.1, forward strand.
CTTTTAAATAAGGTATAGATCCTATAAATATAAGGTTCTCCTATTTAGCCTTTATAATAGACCTAGTACTTATTAGTAGTATATAAATGATATTCTTTTAAATTACTTAGATGATTTTTATATAGCGTATTTAGATAATATTTTAATTTACTTTAAAAATGTTAAAGAGCACTAAGGTCATATCGAAAAGGTATTAAAACGACTTTTAAAGGCTGGCCTTTAAGTAGATATTAAGAAGTATAAGTTCTATATTACTTAAACTTAATATCTTAAGTACATTTTAATAATAACTAGGATTGAACTAGACCTTAAAAAGGTCGAACTACTATACAATTAGAAGTACTTGAAAACTATTATTAAAGTAAAGTCCTACTTAGGATTTTGCGGATTCTATTAATAATTTATTTGCAACTTTAGGCTAATCGCTAAACCCTTTTCTATTCTAACCTAACTAATAGTACCTTAGAATTAGATAGAAGATTGCTAAATCGCTTTTAAAGAGCTTTACAAGCAATTACTATCAATTTAGCAAATTTATTATTTTAACCCTAACTTGCTTATAAAGCTGGAAACTAATGCTTTTAATAGCATTATTGCTAAAGTACTTTCTTAGTAATACTCTAATAAGCAATAGTACCTAATTAGCTTCTATTCATATATACTCTTTAGCTATAAACCTAATTGGAAAATATATAATAAGGAACTCTTTGCTATTATTAAATCCTATTATAAATAGAGACTTGAGCTTATATTACTTAAGGAGTAAGTTAATATTTACTTAAATTACTGCTCCTTTAAGTACTTTATAACTATTAAGGTTCTAATTGTAAAATAGTACTAATAGATGGAATTTTTATTTAACTTTAATTTTCGAATTATATATACTCTTAGCAAAGATAATCAAAAGGCTAATATTCTTAACTGCTAAGAGTAGGATATACCAATTTATAAATAAGCGAAGCTAGATAGCTAATCTTAGGTTTTGATTTCCTTAGCTTAATTAGACCTTTGAATTAATATTAAATTAGCTAATAAATTTCTCGCCGAATCTGCTAAAGGTACCCTTGCTTTAATATCAATTGATGCTCTTAATTCGACCCTAAATCGACTTAAGGATTCCTTTAATTTAATTAAAAAGCTTTATTAAGATAACTGCGAATTCTTTTAAGAGATTCGCGCCGACCTTCTTAAGAACTACTTTTTAAAAGATAAATTGCTTTACTTTAAGGAGTATCTTTATATATATTATAATACTCCTTTATACACTTATCTAATTTAAAAAGCTTATAACTAACCTTTAAGCGCGTACTCTAGTAGCTTAAAGACCTATTAGCTACTTGCTCTTAAGTACTATTAAGTTAGGATAAGTTCGGATTATAAAAGATTTATTACAAATTGCAAACCTTATTAATTCTTGCATTTAAAGATAATTAAATAATAAAGCCTCTTATAGCCCTTCCTTATTCCTAACTATCTTATATAGCACTTATATATAGATTTTAAGGATTTCCCTTTTAATAAATATAATTTTGATCGAATCCTAGTTTTTATAAACCGACTTAGTAAGAGTGCTATTATAATTCCTTATTAAAAAGATATTAATACTTAAGGAACTGCCTGACTATTTATTTAATAGATTTATTAATTCAGCTATACTTTAGAGATAATTACCTTAAACCAAGGCCCCTAATTCGTCTCCTTATTTTAAAAAGAGTTCTACTATATTATTAATATTAAGATTAAACTCTTTATAGTATACTATAAGGAGACTAATAGCTAAATAGAGATTATAAATAAGTATATTAATTTAAGGCTATAGCCTTTTATTAATTACTATTAAGATAATTAGAATAAGCTGATTCTATTAATAGATTATATGCAATTGACTTTCTTTTACACTTTAATTAGTATAACCTTATATTAGCTTAAGTTTAGAGTTATACCTTAGATAAGTTAGGACTAGATCTTTCTAAAACCGTTTAGCTTATAAAAGAGATTAAATTAAGCAAAAGCTAAGCTAATAGTAAAGAGGATGCACTTAGCTTAAGAAGTAGCAAAAGGTAATATAGAATACGCCTAGGAGAAAATGCGTAAGTTTACAAATTAATATTAAAGGGAGATTGATTAGAAACCTAAAGATATAGTCTACCTTTTAATAAAAAATCTTAAGAACTACCGCCTTAATAGGAAACTGGCCAATTAATAGGATAGTCCTTTTAAGGTTCTTAAGAAGGTAGGCAATTTATATTAGATTAAGCTGCCTATAGGTTTTATAATATATAATATCTTTATACTAAAGCTACTATTTAAAGATTTATAGAACCCTTTGCTAAGTTAGGAATAACCCTAGCCTATTATAGAAAAGATCGCTAAGTAAGAAGAGTATAAGGTATTTGAGATATTAAATATACGCCTATCTTAAGGGAACTTAGAGTACTAGGTTAAATAGATTAATTATAACTCTAATTTAAGTTAGTATTGCGCTTTAAATTTTACAAGATCCTTATATAAGATTCGCGACTTTTATTAAGCTAATCTTATAAAGCTAAGACTACCTTAGAACCTATAAGCTTAGCTAAAGGCTTAGGAAAGTGGTATAGATGATTATAGTCATTTAGAAGATAATAGGCTAAATGTAAAACAGGTTAGTAAATAAATTTAAAAATATAATTAAAAAAAAAAGGAAAAAAAATAATAAAAATAGAAAAATAATAATACTAGGCTTACTGCCTCCTCCTTTTATAACTCCTCTAATCCCTCTTCCTTTGCGCTTAAGGAGATAAGCTCTAACTCTGTTTTAAAGCTAAAGCTCGCCTCCCGTCTATACCCTTACTTAAAACAACCCTAACCTCCTTTTGCTACTACTAGCGCTGCCCTATTAGCTGCTGCGCCTAACGCTACCCTTATTATTACAAACCCCTCTCCTTTTATAAAAGACTCTACTACTATAGCAATCTGCTTTACTAATATAGCAATAGACTTTAAAAGGCCTAATATAATTCGGCTAGATTGCTTTAACTTCGCTAGCCAGGACTTAATAAAGTTGCTACACTTCTATTAAAAAGTCAGCGATCAATTTAATACTAATTTAAGTTAAACTTATAGCAACTGTCGCCTAGACTCCCTTTAGCTAGCTTACTATAGCCTTAGCTATAGAGCAAAGCTTTGCAAAGCTAGTACGCTTTAATTAGGAGCGACTAGTTAGAGCCTTTGCGCTAGCTATTAGTAGGAGGTTAATAAGGATCTAGGCGCGCTAGACCGCCTCTTAATAAAGTATCTTACAATTCTTTGCCAAAACCGTACGCGCGTCCTTATTATTATTATTATTATCCCTCTCTTGCTATTAAAGAGCCTTCCCCTGCTATTCCTTAAGGGCCGCAGATAGCGCTGCGAACTCCTTACTAATATAAGAGGGAAGCTATAAATAAGTATTAGTACAACTAAGCCTTTGGACTCGATTTAGGATACTTATAAGGATGCACTCCGCCTTTTGCTCCTAGTACTAGTAGCACTTCTTACTACACTCCGATTCAAACTCGCACTTATATATAATATCGCATATAAGGTACTATATGCACTAGTAATAATAAACGCAATAGGCTATTGCAAAAGCGCCTAATAGCAAAGGAATTGGCACTATGCGTATTAGACGCAATTCGACCTTGGACTAAGGCAAACTTACTTATAGTAGTTAGTAATAATAGTAGTAATTGTTTCTACTACTATATATTAGCCTTATACTATAGTAGTAGGAGTAAGGGACTTATGCAATTATATATAGTTATTATACTAAAGAAGGAAGATCCTATAAGAGGGAAAAACAAATTTAAGTATATAATACAACTTGCGCTAAACTAAATATAAAATAGTACTATTTGTATAATAATGCGCTAAGTATATTACTATACGAAAATCATTATAACCTACTAACGCTTATAAGCAAGCGTTCTTAAAAGGGGAAGGTAGTATAATAGCTATACCTCTACTTAGTGCAATTACCTAAGAGTATAGCATTTTAAGGTTTTACAATTTCGATTTAATATAGGATTATCTTAAATTAACCTTAAAGGTATAAAAGGATATTCTTATATATTATTATATAAATGGATAAAGAGCCTTAAGCTACTTATATATATAAGTAAGAAGGGCTCTTCCCTAAGGAGGGCTCTTTAACTTCTTCATTTCCTTTATATTAGACCTATAAAATACGCCTTTTGCACTACTTCTTGCTCCCATACTTGATCTCGCATCTCGGCGGTTCTGTGTCGTTACACTCTAGCCTTACCTCCTTCTTTCGGTAATATATATTACTAATCTTACCGCCTTTGATATTCTTAATAGCAAGACTTTATATAAGGTCTTTTAGGATAATATTAAGCCTAATAAGCCTTATACTCCCTTAGTTAAGCATCTTCGAGTACTAGGCTATTGCGTCTATATGCTAATTAAGAAAGAAAGGCGAACTTAAAGCAATAAACTCGCTTTAAGAGCAGAGGTAGGTACTCTTATTAGATTTAATAGCAGAAGTATCTATTAGATCTATATACTATCGCAAATAGGTAAAAAGATTATTCGATTATCTTACATTCGATTTAATAAAGACGGCCTGATTATAAAGCTGCAACTAAGAAGTGATTTGACTCCTAGTCCAGGACCGCGAGTCAATTCTGACTCTTATGATAATTCTACTCCTAGGCCAGGACTGCGAGTCAATACTGACTCTTACAATGATTTCACTCCTAGGCCAGGACCGCGAGTTAATACTGACTCTTACGATGATTTCACTCCTAAGCCAGGACCGCGAGTCAATTCTGATTTAAAAGAAGCTGAGCTTCCAACTCCAACTCTAAGAAAGAGAGGAAGACCTCCTGATTCAAAGAATAAAGCTTACCCTTAGCCTTCCGAGAAGAGAGCTACTCGCTCTATTGCTCTTAGATTTAAAGCTGATAACTCTAATAATAAGAAAGCCTATTTAGGCGCCTTCTATATAGCCTTACTCAACTCTCCATACCTAAATGACCTGAAAACAGTCGAATAAGCCCTCTCTTACGCTAATACTAATAAATAGCGATCTGCAATTAACTCTAAGTACAATTCCCTCGCTTATAAGAATATATAAGTAGTAGTGAAACGCTTAGAACTCTCTAAAGACGATAAAGTACTCGGATCGAGACTTGTCTTTAAAACCAAAAGAGACTAAAATAAAGAAATCTCCTAATAGAAGGTCAGATTCGTTATATAAGACTATATATAATAATAGGGTTAAGATTATAATTAGACTTTTACTAAAGTATGCAAATCTACAGTTTAGAAGATTATAATCGCACTTATAGCGCTATATAACTTTAAGCTAGATTAGTTCGATATTAAGATAGCTTTCCTTAATTTAAAAGCTAACTCTAATATCTATATTAAGTTACCTCTTAGATATACTTAAGATAAGGTCATTCTTTTACCTTAAGACTACTATCTTAAGCTTCTTAAGGCCTTATATAGCTTAAAGCAATCTCTACGATTATAGTAAGAAAAGCTATAGTTTGAGCTGCAAAAGCTTAATTTTCAACCTCTTAATACTAATAATTGTATATATATTAACCGCGCCTTTCGGATTCTTATTATTACTTATATTAACAACTTCCTTATAGTAGCAAAGAAGGGTAATATATATAATAAGTTTAAAAGAGATCTTTGCAACCTTTTTAAGATTATAAGTAGCGAACCGGCTAACTATTTCTTAAGAGTATATATAGTTAGAGATTGATAAAATAGAATAATCTTACTTTATTAAGACGCCTATATTGATAAGGTTCTTAAACGTTTTCATATAATTAATTGCAAAAGCGTACTAACGCCTTTTACTAGTAGCTATAAAGTTCATATAGTCAAATTTGAAGGCCAAGCCATTCTATAGAAAGTGAAGCTATATTAAAAGATCTATAATTCTTTATAATACCTTACGTATTATACGCGTTAGGATATATTATACTACTGCTTTATTTTTAGCAAATTCCTTATTAACCCTTTGCTATAATATATAGCAGCTTTAAAACGAGTTTTATAATACTTGCAAGGAATGCGATTCTATTATACTACCTTTAGAAGTAAAACAATTGACTTAAAGCTTTAGAAATTGCATAGCTACTGCGATTCTGACTAGATAGGTAATAGAGGAAGTAGAGCCTCCTATTCTAGGGCCGTCTTCTTCCTTAATAATAGGATAATTACCACCTCCTTTAAGCGATAAACTATTATCGCTCTTTTATTTATAAAAGTTATTAAGCTTAAGTGAGTCGGCGCAGTAGGTAATAGAAACTTCTAGAGGTCGATGGTCGATATATTAGTAAGAGTTAAGGAAGGAAGGTTACCCCTTTCTTTCCTATAGCTATATATATATCAATATCCTACTGATTAAGCAGTAGGGTCATATAATAATACATCGGAGTAATAGCTATATCACCTATCTTAATACCCCTACTTAGACCTTACTCCGATTGACCTGCAGTCGGGAAAATAATAACTATCCTTTTGCGCTAATCCAACTCTTAGGTATCTCTCTAAATTAAAAACAATCAATTAATAGTAACCTCTATTGAAATCACTAATCCTACTTATAAGGTAGGACCGGGAGTCAAATTTCCTAAAAGATATTCCTTTATAAGACTATATGACCTAACTCGCAGGGCGGGCCTAGGAGTCGTCCTTAAGCCTGCTAAGCCCCTACTGTCTTTTATAACCCTAGTATGTCTTTAAACGCTTTGAACTTTGCAACTATCTCTAGTGGCTTCGTAAATCTATCTGCTACTATTCGATCGGTTAGGATATAGGTGATTGACAACTTATTCTTCGCAATAAGGTCGCAGATAAAGTAGTAGGCAATATTGATATATTTCGATCGCTTATGCAAGTGTGGATTCTTTATAAGTGCAATTGCCCTTATATTATCTGCTTAAAGATTAATATAATTCCTATCTCGTCTAATATACTTAGCGAAACTTATATCTTTTAAAACTTAAGCGATCTATAATCCTTATTTGCAATTTGACGATATTAATATATATTTGGCCTTAGTGCTTGCGGTAGCTATTGATTTCTACTTCCTACTTCCCTATAATATAAGTCTGCTATATAGCATTACTACGCTTTTAAATATACTTTTTTAACCTTTTATATTTGCCTAATCGGAATCGGTATATACCTTAAGCTTTGCGCTTATATATTTTGTTAGTCTGTATCTCACCTTCTATATGATTGTCGATCGAAGGTACCTTTTAAGTCGCTTGATTGCATTCTCGTATCGAATCGTCGGATCCTTTAGGTTCTGACTAAGTTACTTAGTAATAAAGGCAATATCTGGTCTTATATATACTATAGTATATATAATCGCTCTAATGTCCTATTAGTACTTCTTCAGATCTCCTCTTTGCTCATTTTCATTAGTAGGCTCTAACTTATTGTACTTTCCTTCGATTGGAGTACGCTTTGGCTTAAAGTTAGGAGTATAAGTGGAAAGTCCTATTCGGTCTAGGATCTTTTTAATATACTGCTCTTGATCTAACCAGAGTTCTCGAGTGGAGCGGTTCCTTATAACGCAGATGCTGAGGATCTTATAAATCCCCCTTAGATCCTTAGTATTAAAACGTTTCCGAATTATTATAAAGAACTAATCTAATTGAGTGGTTATTTTCATAGCTGCAGTAATATTATTAATATATAGTAGCAACTTGATTCTACGCTTAGTATAAGTAAATAGATAAGGGTTAGCTAGGCTTTGAACGAATCCTATTTCTATTAGAGCAAAGCTATATAAGAGGTTCTAATTATAGGCTGATTATTTAAGCCTATAGATACTGCAGAGTATATAAAGAGAGTGGCTAGCGCGTATAGGAATACTGTCAGGTCGGGAGAGAAAAATCCATTCCTTTATAGTCGCTTTAGTAAATGCATTTTTAATATTGTACTATCTGCATTTAAGGTCCTTAGCGGCTACTATCGCTATAAATATGCAAAGGGTATTTATGCGAACTATTGGCGCGAATATGTCGAAGTAGTCTTCTCTATACTATTAGGAGAAGCCCCTAGCTATAAGCCTTGCCTTGTAATGCTCTAGGGTTCCATCTGCATATGTCTTAATTGTAAAGACCCACTTTGTTAATACTAGGTTTATATCCTTTAGCATCGGTTCTTCTATCTATATGCTATTTGCAATAAGAGAGCTTATCTCTTCTTAGATTGCCTTACTCTATACTGCTCTATTCTTTAGATTATTAATAGCTTTATTATATATCTTTAGAAGAGAGATTTTCATTATCCTTTTAACGGTTAGGAATGCATTATCTTCATTAAAGCTCTATTAAAGTTCGAGCTTGTAGATCCTATGCGCTATTATGGCCTAGATACGCTTAGACTTACGTTCGTCTAAGGTGTCTTCCGGTTCTAGGTCTCTATTCCTCTTTAAGGACGTAGGTTCAGCTGTAGGTTCCGTAGGCTTATTATTTAGGGAACCGCTTTCTAGTAGTAGAGGCTTATTATTACTTGTACCTATTTCGGGAACATCCTTTACTATAGGTGCTTTAATTAAAGGGATGATAATATCGAAGTTGTTCTATACTTTAAGTAGTTCGCAGATAATAGGAATAGTCTATTTGGCCTTTAGGCGACTAGTAGGTTGTTGATCAGTAGGTGCGCTTAATATACCTAAGCTTAAAGAGAGGGGTTATTAGTTCGACTTGATAGTATCACCGTCGAGTAGTATACCTTGCGAATCTCCAGGTATGCGGAGCTTTAAGGATAGCTCCTCCCTATTTTAAGATTTATTGAACTCAACTACTAAGGATATAATTACTCGCCTTAGGTCTAGCGTATATACTATCTATTACTTTATTATCTATTTAATATACTTAATAAATATACACTCTCTACCTCGGTCTATTAGCTTCTTACTCTTTATACCCGCAGGCTAGGACTTTAGGCTAATGTAGGAGTAGTAGACGCTTCTAAAGACGCGGATATAGTCTAAGCTTAGTTTCTATTTGAAATATGCCTTGTATAGCGATATTCAAGTGCTATTAACTATTGGCCTATTACCTATTCTATTTCGCAGGTATGCGTCTGCCTTAACCGCAAGGTCCTAGAATTCTAGTAGCAAGTCAGCATCTTATAATAGAGCGCGATAGTTAGTCTCTGCTTACTAGATGCTTCGCTTAGCGATGCTATTCTAGTAAGAACCTTTGTATATTATAGTTGGTTTATAATAAACTCTTTGTTTTACCTATTTGTTAAGCTTTGCTTTAATCTCTAATGCGTTATTAGACTTAATAGCTATTAGCTTTAACTAGGTCTAGCGTTCCTCTATTACTTTCTAAGTTTCCAGCTTTTCTATAAGCTTAGATTTAGTCCTAGCGCAAATGGTCTATGTCTGCTAAATGGAGTTATCTACTATTTGAGAAAACCAATTATTTCCTTTGATCGAGGTTGTAAATAGTCTGGCAGTATCGATAGATATTAGCGCTAGTATTGAATCTTTCTATAGACTGAGCTTAGTTTGCGTCCGATTTCGAAGTTTTATTAGCTTGCAAATTCGGCATACTAGGCGATCCTTTAGTACTTAGATCTTCTGTTTTAAGGTCAAGACCTTATATAGGCCCCTTAATTTCTCTAGTCCTAGATGCGCGAATCTTCTATGCATTAGCTAATACCTTGATAGGCTTTCGGTTTCTAATAGCTTTAGTAGCCTATCGTTAGTTGATACTTTGTTATTAGCAGCTAAAAAGGACTAGTGATAGCAGTTTGAGGTTTTGCCGTTTTCCAATTGAGAGCCTGGCTTAGGAGTCGTTTTTAGTAAAACCGCGAGATCTACTTGCGGTCCTGGCTTAGGAGTCGATTTCCTGGAATTTGCAGAATCCACTTGCGGTCCTGGCCTAGGAGTCATTTCTGCCAAATTTACTTATAATCCTAGCTTAAGAGTCATCTTTAAAGATACCTTATAATTCACCTATAGTCTTAGCTTAAGAGTCATTTTCGCGAATTTTACTTGCAATCCTAGCTTAGGAGTCCATCTATTCTCCTTATCCTCGCTTAATTGTATTAGGGCGGAAAGTGTACTTTCCTTAAAGGAACCTACTTATAAGTCTGGCCTAAGAGTTAATTTTTGTAATATCACCTTTAAGATAATATAAAGTCCATCTTTGATTTTAGCCTTAAAGATCACTTTATAGTTATTGTTTATAAACTATATGAATTGATTATTAAAAACTCTTATATAATTCAACTCTGTATAGATCTTACGGCTAAATAAGAGATTAATGCCTAGGCTAGGTATAAAGAGAACATTTTGCAAAAGGAAAGAAACGCTAGCGATATTCATCTTTACTATACCTATTGAGTCTGTATATAACCTTCTACTACCAACCTTAATAGAGCGCCTTTTTATTTTAATAAATAGGCCTTTAAATAGGTAGGGTTTGTTAGTTATATATACTATATAATTAGTATTACTATACTAGTTGGATTTAAGGATCTTATAAAGATCGGCTTTTAAGACATAGGCATCTTTATTATAATTATCGTCTAAATTATCGGAAGTGGATTTAGGTTCAGATGACTTACTATTATTATTAGAGGTATTTACTAAAGTTCTGGCTAAATAGCCTTTTCCTTTGCCTTTCCTTAATAGTTGCAGCCTTTAGTAGGATAAGGGCAGTTTGCTTCTTAACTTCTGCTTCGATTGCTTTTTAATATTAAAGCTAGCGACTATATTAATCAATTGCCTTTTAACTTCATAATTAGTAATATTATAAGCACTGTTATAGAAGTAGCATCCCTAATGAGCTTAAGGGCTCGTCCTGCGCTCCTTCCTCTTCTTAGGCTTATCTTTGCCCTATAATGCGGCATTTGCCGATTTAGAGTATCCTTTAAAGTCTTGCTTAATAGTTCGAAGGAGGTCGATCTTCTTATAGATCTTAAAGTTAGGTTAGATAAGAAGAGATTATTTTGCAATAGCGAACTTAAGAGAGAGGCTATTAAGTAGGAAATTAAAAAGCTGAGTTTTCTTAAAAGTTATAGCTATCCTAGGATCTACAGCTCTTACTCTCCTCCTCGCTTTACGCAGTATAGACTAGGCAGAGTCTATATTTATATCTATATCCTTATTATCTTTGTCTTTTCTATATTAAAATGAAGTGATCTACTATAGCAGATGCTAGGTATTAAGGGCAGTTGTCTAAGAGTATTTTACCTTTAAAGTATCCTATCTTATCTTTATATTATTATAAATTTGAATAAAATCTCGGTCTTTATCGCTTAAACCTCTATTGATCTTAAGCTTGCATTTAGCTAAGGCTAGCCTATACTCCTTCTCCTTTTCCATATTCAAAATCTGCCTTTAGGATTCTTAATTATTATCTACTAAAGCTCTTAAGCTAAGCTTATTTAGTATATTTGGCAAATCCTTAGCAGTTATATTAGCTATTAAAGTAGAAGTAGACAAATCGGTAGAAGGAGTATAAGAGGCTATTCTCGCGTATTTAATAAGTGTCTTTTAAATCGCCATTTCAATGCCTTTGCTCTTAAAGTAAAGCTTTAAATTGTCGAACTATTGTTGCCAGTTCTTTTAAGAGAGTTAGAGGTCTCTAGGCCTAGTGTTTCGATCGGAATCGGAAGCCATTGCCGTTTCGAATAGAATTGCGTTTAAAATCAAATAAATTAAATGGTTAAGGGTACTCCTTTTATCGAAAAGTCGAAATGATTAAATAGCAGGTGTTATAGAAGTATTAAATAGGGAGGAAGTCCTCTTATTAAAAAGGGTTTTTGGGTTGTAACGCAGGGAATCACACCTCTTATAAAACATAGTAAAGCAAGGAATCACACCTCTTGTAGTACCAAAGGGGTTATAGAGCAAGGAATCACACCTCTTATAATACAGGTTAGCTGAATAGGGAATCATACCTCCTATTCGCCGATTGCTCGCCTCTTACTATAAGTCTCGTTCAACTTCCTATTAACAGTTGCAGCGCAAGTGCTTTCTAAGGGAAGTCAATAATCTATTATCGGTCTATCTAAGGCTTATAACCTATTAAGCTTAAGTGAGTCGGCGCAGTAGGTAATGGAAACTTCTAAAGGTCGATAGTCAATATATTAGTAAGAGTTAGGGAAGGAAGGTTACCCCTTTCTTTCCTACAGCTATATACGTGTCAATATCCTACTGATTAAGCAGTAGGGTCATATGACAATACATCGGAGTGATGGCTGTATCACCCATCTCAACAAAAGTAGAGTATATCGCTATATGCAAATTTGTATAAGAAGCCTCTTAGATACGCTAGGTACTTAAGGAAATGGGCTATACTAGCGATAACGCTACGAAAGTCGAGATAATCTATAATAATTAAGGAGCCCTTTATCTTATCGAAAACCCTAAATATTATTAGAGAACGAAGCATATTAATATCAAGTTCTATTATATTCGGCAAGAACTTCGGAAAGGCCATTTAGACCTTTAGTATACAAATACTAAAGATAACGCCGCCGATAGATTAACTAAGAGCTTAAATAGCTCTAACTATGCCGCCTTTATTAAATTGTTAAATATAAAGGTTCTGCACCTCAATTAAAAGGTGATTTTTTTTTACACCTCTATTATAAGGTGATTTTTTTTTGCACTTCTATTAAGGGGTGATTTTTTTTACTCCTAGGCCAGGCCCGCGAGTTGATTTTTTAACTTACTAAGGGGTGGATTTTACGCTAACGAACTCTACTCTATTTCCTATATCTGCAGGTTGATTCTTTATACGAAACTGTAGATTATAACAAAAGTTATAACATTATATATATTACTAGCAAGTACCTTTAAAGGTCTCCCTAGAGGGGTGTATTACAAGTATACCCGTCATATATTTGTCATATGATCTATCATATGATATATTATATATATAATATATTATATAACTTGCCATATGACTTAGTGGCAGCCCTTATTAAATAGCTTATAGTTAGAGATGTAACGGCTGCACCTCCACTTAGTGCAATTACCTAAGAGTACGGCGTTTTAAGGTTTTGCAATCTCGATTTGACGTAGGGTTATCTTAAATCGACCCTAAAGGTGCAAAAGGATATTCTTATATATTATTATATAAATGGATAAAGAGCCTTAAGCTACTTATATATATAAGGAAAAAGGGCTCTCCTTTAAGGAGGGCTCTTTAACTTCTTTGTTTCCTTTATACTAGACCTATAGAATACGCCTTTTATACTACTTCTTACTCTTATATTTGATTTTACACTTTAGCAGTTCTATATTATTATATTAAATAAAGAAGTTCTTTTCTACTAAGAACGGCTTTTAATAATATCCTACCTTTTTTAGAAATCGATTTGCAATTGTTTCGACTTTCGATAGAGTTAGGATCTTAAAGATCTTTTGAATAAACTAAGAGCTTAAGTATAGCTTATTAACTAGTATAATCGAAGAACGCTTTTATTAGCCAGATTTTCTTAACTACTCCTTTTATAAAAGTGCTATAGGTAGAAGTTAAGAGAGTACTATACTATTAGAACCCTTTTTCTATAAAACCCCTTTTTAATTAAATCACTACCGAAACTAAAATTGGTAAAATAAATTCCCTACTAGCTAGAAGTTAGCAAATATAGAATATACCCAGTTCGTTTGGAGAACTAGCTTCTATAAGGAGTACCCTTACCCTAGCCCCTAGGGCCAGACCTTCTTCTACTACTAAGGGCAAGAGACTATAATGCTATAGCTAAGCCAACTGAGATAAGCGAGACTTTTTAAACCTAAACGTCTTATAAGGAATAGTCTTAGGGTTAGAGGAATCTTTATAATACTAAGATTAATCTAATCGATAATTGTAAAGCGAGATTAGTAGGATTGCTTAGGCGATCTTTAGCCTAAAGACCTTAGCTTATCAAAGCTAAGAAACAGCTTAACGTATATATTAAACTATTAAGCAAGAATCCACCTACTTTTAATAAAGCGAGACCTAGCCTCCTTTAGAAGTCGATATAGATATAAAACGGCTAAAAATTCAGCTAATTGAAAAGATCACCTCCTTTAATAATAGGACCTCCTTAATATATAAGTAGTAGTTAGCTTTAGTCTAAGACCGATTGCAAGTTAATGCCGACCTATATTCGAATAAGTAAGCTCGCTAAGCCCTTATTTAAGGATCTACTATAGGATAAGCCTAAATATACCTTAAATCCTAGTACCTTTTAGAGACTAACCCCTTTTAAAACTATCAAAAAATAGTAAAACTATTAAGCAATTACTTTTTAATTAGCTAAGAGGTAGACCTATTCCAATTTACTTTCTATTACCTTTATATAAGGAAAGCCAGTTATTTTAAAGAAACTTTCCCTTAGTTTTAAGCTTAATTCTAATCTACTGCGATTTAAAAAGAGGTTTTAAGATCTAAGTAGTTCTTCTTTATATAGAATAAGATTACCTCTTAGCTTAAAGCTACCTGCGCCTTAGCTAAGGCCTCTTAAGGGAAGGACTATACTATTATAATTAATTAATTAAATGCCTTTAATACTAAACGCTAAAGTAACCAACTTCTTAACCCTTTAATTAGAAGTAAGGCGACCTTAGTATTATATTAGAAGATATCCGGTTCGCTCTTTAATAAGACCGCTTGCGGTTTAAGTGCTAAAAGTACTACTTAAGTTTCTAGGCAATTAGCTTTAAAGCCGACTACCCCTTTTTACTAAGATATATTAGCTAAGGCTAGTTCTCCTACTTTGCCTCTTAAGTAAGCTACCTACTAAACTTATAGTAAAACTAATTACTATAAGATTAAGTGCCCTTTTATAAGTAAGATTAATACTTTAAAAGATATAAAGGAATCTGATCTGACTTTGGACTTAATTAAGAATAAGGCCGAAATGGAAGAAGATTAAGAAAATGAAAAGGCTTAGGAAAAGACTCTTACTTAGGCCTGCGAAAGTGCAACTTATTAAAGCTAGATCTTAACTCTTTAATAAAAGAGAAGCAATTCCTAACCTCTTATACTATTAGTATAAATGGACTTAAAGTATTATTATTAGCTTTAATAGATACTAAAGCCTTTAATTACCTATTTTTAAATCATTCCCTTTCTATATATCTTTTAAAAGTAATTAGCTTTAAAATTCTTCCTTTTCTAACCCCTATTCCTATCTATAGATTTTAAAATACTATTCGCGCATAAGCTACGCACTATATGCGCTTTTACTTAATAATTAATAAAAGGCGTATTTATAACTATCCTTAGGTTATTCTTAACTTAGGCTAATATAATACTATTATTAGAGTTAAATGGATACGCTGATTCTAACTTAAACTTAATCTAAAGGAAAACCGATTTATATAGCCTTTATATTACCTCCTATCTCCTTAGTTTGCGAAAGAAATCATTATTCGTCTTCCCTCTTTTAAAGGACTTCAGATCCGATCTAATTATTAAGCCGACGTTAATTATAAAGAATAGGAAATAGCTATAGATAAAGCTTAATAGATTAATAGAAGATAGTCTTATATTAATTTAATAGTCTTAGCTAGGCGCGAGATTCTTATTGCTATTATTAAGCTAGCGCCCTTGCCTATAACTAAGCTAGATCTAAGAAAACAGTCTAATATAAATCGATTATAATCTGACCCTATTTGCAAATGCCTTAAAGCTGCAGTTCCTATTTGCAAAATTAGTACTAATGCCTTTTATTATAATATAAAGTATAAAGAGATAGAGTTCTTTTAAACTAGTATTTATAAAGTGGATAGGATTCTAAAGGAAAGATACAAACTTAAGAATCCTAATATTGAAAAGCTAATTAACGATCGACTCTTGAAATAGTACCGATCTTTAAGATAAGCCTTTTTAAAAAGGGATACAGATACCCTCTCTTCCTATTAGTACTATAATTATAAGATATAGCTAGAAGGGCCTTTGCCTAACGCCTATTTGCCCTTCTACTATCAATCTATTAAGGAGCTTAAGGTTATAAAGGAGTACTTACTCGAGAATTTAAATAAAGGCTTTATTAAGATAAGTACTAGCCCCTTCGCTTCGCTAGTACTATTTATAAAGAAGGCCGATAGTAGCCTCCGATTTTATATAGATTATTAAAAGCTAAATGTACTAATTTAAAAGGACGCTTACCTAATTCTGAGGATAAACGAGCTTTTAAGACAGGTATTTAAAGCTAAGATTTTTATAAAGTTGGATATTCGAGCCGCTTTTAATCAGATACGAATGGACCCTAAATCAAAGGAATATACTACCTTTCGAATAAGGTATAGATCCTATAAATATAAGGTTCTCCTATTCGGCCTTTATAATAGACTTAATACTTACTAGTAGTATATAAATAATATTCTTTTAAATTACTTAGATGATTTTTATATAGTGTATTTAAATGATATTTTAATTTACTTTAAAAATATTAAAGAGCACTAAGGCTATATTAAAAAGGTACTAAAACAACTCTTAAAGGCTAGCCTTTAAGCAAATATTAAGAAGTATGAGTTTTATATTATTTGAACTTAATATTTTAAATATATTTTAATAATAACTAGGATCGAACTAGACTTTAAAAAGGTCGAACTATTACGCAATTAAAAGTATTTGAAAACTATTATTAGAGTAAAGTCCTACTTAGGATTTTACAGGTTTTATTAATAATTTATTTGCAACTTTAAGCTAATTGCTAAACCCCTTTTTATTTTAACCTAATCGATAGTACCTTAGAATTAGATAGAAGAGTGCCGAATCGCTTTTAAAGAGCTTTATAAGCAATTGCTCTCAATTTAATAGATTTACCACTTTGACCCCGACTTGCTTATAAAGTTGGAAACTAATACTTTTGATAGCATTATCGCTAAAGTACTATCTTAGCAATACTCTAATAAGCAATAGTACTTAATCGGCTTCTATTTATATATACTCTTTAGCTATAAACCTAATTAGGAAATATATAATAAGGAACTCTTTACTATTATTGAATCCTATTATAAATAGAGACCTAAGCTTATATCACTTAAGGAGCGAGTTGATATTTATTCAGATCACCGCTCCTTTAAGTACTTTATAACTATTAAGGTTCTAACTGCGAAATAGTACTAATAGATGGAATTTTTATCTAACTTTAATTTTCGAATTATATATATTCTTAGCAAAGACAATCGGAAGGCTAATATTCTTAGCTATTAAGAGTAGGATATGCTAGTTTATAAATAAGCGAAGTTAGATAGCTAATCCTAAGTTTTGATTTCCTTAGCTTAATTGGACCTTTAAATTAATATTAAACTAGCTGATAAATTTCTCGCCGAATCTACTAAAGGCACCCTTATCTTAATATCAACTAATACTCTTAATTTAACCCTAAATCGACCTAAGGATTCCTTTAATTTGATTAAGAAGCTTTATTAAGATAATTGCAAATCCTTTTAAGAGATTCGCGCCGACCTCTTTAAGAACTACTTTTTAAAAGACGGATTGCTTTACTTTAAGGAGCGTCTTTATATATACTATAATACTCCCTTATATACTTATTTAATTTAAGAAGCTTATAACCAACCTTTAAGCGCGCACCTTAATAGCTTAAAGACCTATTAGCTACTTGCTCTTAAGTACTATTAGGTTAGGATAGGTTCGGACTATAAAAGATTCATTATAAACTGCAGACCTTATTAATTCTCGCATTTAAAGACAATTAAATAATAAGACCTCTTATAGCCTCTCCCTATTCCTAACTATCTTATATAGCACTTATATATAGATTTTAAGGATTTCCCTTTTAATAAGCATAGCTTTAATTGAATCTTAGTTTTTATAAACCGATTTAGTAAAAGTGCTATTATAATTCCTTATTAAAAAGATATTAATACTTGAGAAACTGCCCAATTATTTATTTAATAGATTTATTAATTCGGCTATACTTTAAAGACAATTACCTTAGACCGAGGCCCTTAATTCGTCTCCTTATTTTAAAGAGAGTTCTACCA
The DNA here is from genome assembly GCA_024741835.1 of Diplocarpon mali. Classification (NCBI taxonomy): domain Eukaryota; kingdom Fungi; phylum Ascomycota; class Leotiomycetes; order Helotiales; family Drepanopezizaceae; genus Diplocarpon; species Diplocarpon mali. The sequence goes on from JAENRP010000226.1 coordinate 53,370, forward strand.
TATTATTAGTATTAAGATTAAACTCTCTATAGTATACTATAAGGAGACTAACGGCCAAATAGAGATTATAAATAAGTATATTAATTTAAGGCTATAGCCTTTTATTAATTACTATTAAGATAATTAAAGTAAGCTGATTCTATTAATAGATCGTATGCAATCGACTCTCTTTTATATTTCAATTAGTATAACCCTATATTAGCTTAGGTTTAGAGTTGCACCTTAGATAAGTTAGTATGACGGCGGAAGCAAAGCACAAGTCGATAAAGTCATTGAGATCAAGGCTGCTAAATCGTATAGAATTCAAAGCTAAGGAGTGTGTATAAAGTAGGAAACCTCTCCCTTAATATGCCTCCTTAGCCTAAGACCTAGAAAGGTCGATTTCTACCAACTACTTATGTTTTGCCTGCTAAAGGAAAGGTATGATTATAAGACGTCGCATCTACTGTATTAGTTATAGGTGCTTTGATAGTTCTTGTGCTCCTATTGCGACTATGGTATAACTATGCCGTGATATCACCCCCCCCCTCTTAAGAAGCGAGGTGCCCTCATCTTAACCAATTATTAGATGAAGTTGTATATGATCCTATTTTCGGCTCTATTGATAAAGCCCTTTATCTTTTCGTTTGTCGGATCCCCTTTAGCACAGATAGTCTTGATGGCGGTCTCGACTAGTTCGTCTAAGTTGTCGAATGCGCTAACGAGCTTTCTATCGCGTGGATCCTTGAGATCGCGTTATTATTATTGGTTTTCGCGTATCTGTTCTAGCTAATCCATCTGGTTTAACTTCTGTTGTTTGGCGAGGGTGCTGGCGGTGTTGGTAGGGGTGGCCTTCCTCTTCTGTATGATAGCACGAGTGGCGACTTGCCGTTATAGCTTGTCGTTCTCGTCTTGCAATGTCTTAAGCTTCAGCTCGTCCTCCTCTACTTTGGCGCGCAAGGCCTTTGTAACGACACAGAACCGCCAAAGTGCGAGATCAAGTATAGGAGTAAGAAGTGGTGCAAAAGGCGTATTCTATAGGTCTAATACGAAGGAAACGAAGAAGTTAGAGAACCCTCCTTAGGGAAGAGCCCTTCTTCCTTATATATATAGCAGCTAGAAGCTCTATTGCCCGTTTATGTGATATTATATAAGAATATCCTTTTGCACCTTTAGGGTCGATTTGAGAAAACCCTATATCGAATCGAGATTGTAAAACCTTAAAACGCTGTACTCCTAGGTAATTGCACTAAGTGGAGGTGCAGCTATTACACTACCTCCCCCCTTTGAGAACGCTTGCCTATAAGTGTTAAGAGGTTGTAACGATTTTTGTATAGTAATATACTTAGCGTATTATTATGCGAACGGTACTATTCTATATTTGGTTTAGCGCAAGTTGCATTATGCACTTAAATTTGTTTTTCCTCTTATAGGATCTTCCTTCTTTAGTATAATAATTATATACTATCGCATAGGTCCCTTACTCCTACTACTATAGCATAGGGCTAATGTATAGTAGCAGAAGCAATTACTACTACTACTACTAACTACTATAAGTAAGTTTGCCTTAGTCTAGGGTCGAATCGCATCTAATATGCGTAATGCTAATTCCCCTGCTGTCGGGCGCCCTTATAGTGGCCTACCGCGTATGCTGCTATTGGTGCGTGCAGCGCCTTATACGTGATATTACGCACAAATGCAAGTTCGAATCGGAGCGTAGTAAGAAGTGCTATTAGTACTAGGAGTAAAAGGCAGAATGCATCTTTATAAGTACCTTGAATTAAGTCTAAAGTTCTAATTGCGCTAATACTTGTTTATAGCTTCTCTCTTATATTAGTAAGGAGTTCGCGGCGCTATCTGCGGCCCTTAAGGAGTAGTAAGGGGAGGCTGCTTGGTAGCAAGAGGAGGATAATAGCAGCGATAATAATAATAATGACACTTAGGCGGTTTCGGCAGGGAACTGTAAGATGCTCTATTAGGAGGCGGTCTAGCGCGCCCGGATTCTCGTCAACCTCCTGCTAATAGCCAGCACAGAGGCTCCGACTAGCCGCTTCTAACTAGAGCGTACTAGTCTTATAGAGCTCTGCTCTATAGCTAAGGCTACGGTAAGCTAGCTAAAGGGGATCTAGGCGACGGTTGCTATAAGTTAAACCTGAATTAGTATTAAATCGACCGCTGACTTTCTAATAGGAGCGTAGCGACTTTATTAAGTCCTAGCTGGCGAGGTTAGAGCAATCTAGCTAAACTATGCTAAGCCTCCTAGGGTCTATCGCTACATCGGTAGAGCAGACTACTATAGCGGCGGAGTCTCTTATAAGGGGAGGGGGGCTTGTAGTAGCAAGGGTAGCATTAGGCGCAGCGGCTAGTAGGGCGGCGCTAGCAGTAGTAAGAGGAGGAGGTCAGGGTCGTTCTAGGCGGGGGTGTGTTTAAGAGGCGAGCTCTAGCTCTAGAACAGAGTTAGAGCTTGTCTCCTTAAGCGCAGAGGAGGAGAGGTCAAAGGAGTTATAAAAGGAGGAGGCAGTTGGTCTAGCGTTATTATTTTTCTATTTTTATTATTTTTCTCCTTTTTTTTTTTTTATTTGTATTTTTAAATTTATTTACTAACCCGTTTCGCATCTGGCCTATTATCTTTTAAGTGACTATAATTATTTATACCACTTTCCTAAGCCTTTAGCTAAGCTTATAGGTTCTAAGGTGGTCCTAGCTTCGTAGGATTGGCCTAATAAAAGTCGCGAATCTTATGCAAGGATCTTGCAAAATTTAAGGCGCAATACTAACTCGAATCGGGGTTATAATTAGTCCATTTGACCTAGTACTCTAGCTTTCCTTAAGATAGGCGTATATTTAGTATCTTAGACACTTTATACTCTTCTTACTTAGCGATCTTTTCTATAGTAGGCTAGGGTTATTCCTAACCTAGTAAAGGGTTCTGCGGATCTTTGAATAGTAGCTTTAGCGCAAAGATATTATATATTATAAAACCTATAAGTAGCTTGATTTAATATAAATTGCCTACCTTCTTAAGAACTTTGAAAGGACTATCCTATTAATTAGCTAGTTTCCTACTAAGGCGGTAGTTCTTAAGATTTTTTATCAAAAGGTAGACTATATCTTTAGGTTTTTAATTAATCTCCTTTTAGTATTGATTTATAGACTTATACATTTTCTCTTAGGCGCGTTTTATATTGCCTTTCGCTACTTCCTAAGCTGCGTGCATCCTTTCTACTATTAGCTTAGCTTTTGCCTAGTTCAATTTCTCCTATGGGCTGGACGTTTTTAAAGAGATCCAGTCCTAACTTGTCTAAGGCGCAACTCTATACTTAAGCTAATATAGGGTTATACTAATTGAAGCGTAAGGGAGAGTCGATTGCGCACAATCTATTAATAGAATCAGTTCACTTTAATTATCTTAATAGTAATTAATAAAAGGCCGTAGCCTTAAATTAATATACTTGTTTATAATCTCCGTTTAGCTATCAGTCTCCTTATGGTATACTATAGAGAGTTTAATCTTAATACTAATAATGCAGCAGAACTCTCTCTAGAATAAGGAGACGAATTAAGGGCCTTGGTCGGAGGTAATTATCTCTAGAGTATGGCCGAATCGATAAATCCATTAAACGAATAGTCGGGCAGTTCCTTAAGCGTTGATATCTTTTTAATAAGGAATCGTAATAGCGCTCTTACTAAGTCGGTCTATAAAAACCAGGATTCGATTAAAGCCGTACTTATTAAGAGGGAAATCCTTAAAATCTATATATAAGTGCTATATAAGATAGTTAGGAATAAAGAAAGGCTATAGGAGACCTTATTATTTAATTGTCTTCGAATGCGAGAATTAATAAGGTTTGCAGTTTGCGATAAATCTTTTGCAGTCCGAACCTATCTTAACTTAATAGTACTTAGGAGCGAGTAGCTAGTAGGTCTTTAAGCTATTAAGGTGCGCGCTTAAAGGTTGGTTATAAGCTTCTTAAATTAGACAAGTATATAAGGGAGTATTATAGCATACGCAGAGACGCTTCTTAAAGTAAAGTAATCTGTCTTTTAAGGAGTAGTTCTTAGGGAGGTCGGCGCAAATCTCTTAGAAGGATTTGCAATTATCTTAATAAAGCTTCTCGATTAAATTAAAGGAATCCTTAGGTCGATTTGAGGTCGAATTGGGATCATCGGTTGATATTAAAGTAAGGGTGCCTTCGGCAGATTCGGCGAGAAATTTGTCGGCCAGTTCGGTATTGATTCGGGTGTCCAACCGGGCAGGGGAAAGTAAAACTTAGGATCGGCTATCTAGCTTCGCTTATTTATAAACTGGCATATCCTGCTCTTAGCGGCTAAGAATATCAGCCTTCCAATTGTCTTTACTAGGAGTATATACAATTCGAAAATTGAAGTTAGATAGAAATTCTATCTATCGGCACTATTTTATAGTCAGAACCTTAGTAGTTATAAAGTACTTAAGGGAGCGGTGATCTAAGTAAATATTAACTCGCTCCTTAAGTGATATAAGCTTAGGTCTCTATTTATAGTAGGATTTAATAATAGTAAAGAGTTCCTTATTATATATTTCCTAATTAGGTTTATAGCTAGAGAGTATATGCGAATAGAAGCTAATTGGGTACTATTACTTATTGGAGTATTGCTAAGAAAGTACTTCGGCGATAATGCTATTAGAAGCATTAGTTTCCAGCTTTATAAGTAAGTCAGGGTTAAAATAGTAAATCTGCTGAATCGAGAGCAACTGCTTGCAAAGCTCTTTAAAAGCGATTTGGCACTCTTCTATCCAATTCTAGGGTACCGTCGGTCGGGTTAGAACTGAGAGGGGTTTGGCGATTAGCCTGAAGTTGCAAATAAATTGCTAATAGAACTTGCAAAATCCTAAGTAGGACTTTACTTTAATGATAGTTTTCAAGTACTTCTAATTGCGCAATGGTTCGACCTTTTTAAGGTCTAGTTCGATCCTAGTTATTATTAGAACGTAGCTAAGATATCGAGTTTAAGTAATATAGAACTCGTACTTTTTAATATCTGCTTAAAGGCCAGCTTCTAAGAGTCGTTTCAGTACCCTTTTGATATGGCCCTAGTGCTCTTTAACGTTCTTAAAGTAAATTAAAATGTTATTTAAATATGCTATATAAAAATCATTTAAGTAATCTAAAAGAACGTCATTTATATACTGCTAGTAAGTACTAGGTCTATTATAGAGGCTAAATAGGAGAACCTTGCATTTGTAAGATCTGTACCTTATTCGAAAGGTAGTATATTCCTCTAATTCGGGGTCTATTTGTATCTGATTAAAAGTGGCTTAAATATCCAGTTTCGTAAAAATCTTGGCTTTAGATACTTGCCTTAAAAGCTCGTTTATCCTCGGAATCGGGTAAGCGTCTTTCCGAGTTAGTGCGTTTAGCTTCCGGTAGTCTATGCAAAATCGGAGGCTACTATCGGCCTTCTTTATAAATAGCACTAGCAAAGCAAAGGGGCTAGTACTTATCTTAATAAAGCCTTTATCTAAATTCTCGAGTAAGTACTCCTTTATAACCTTAAGCTCCTTAGTAGATTAGCGGTAGAGGGGCAAATAAGCGTTAGGCAAGGGCCCTTCTAGCTATATCTTATAATTATAGTACTAATAGGGAGGGAGGGTATCCGCATCCCTTTTTAAGAAGGCTTATTTTAAAGATCGGTACTATTTTAAGAGTCGATCGTTAATTAGCTTTTCAATATTGGGATTCTTAGGCTTATATCTTTCCTTTAGAATCCTATCTACTTTATAAATACTGGTTTAAAAGAACTCAGTCTCTTTACGCTTTATATTATAATAAAAGGCGTTAGTACTGATTTCGCAAATAGGAACTGCGGCTTTAGGGCATTTGCAAATAGGGTCAGATCATAGTCGATTTGTATTAGACTGTTTTCCTAAATCTAGCTTAGTTATAAGCAGGGGCGCTGGCCTAATGATGGCAATAGGGATCTTGCGCTTAGCTAAAGCTACTAAATTAACATAGGATTATCTTCTATTGATTTATTAAGCTTTGTCTATAGCTATTTCTCATTCTTTACAATTAATATTAGCTTAATGATTAGATCGGATCCGAAGTCCTTTAGAAGGGGGAAGACGAATGACGATTTCCTTTGCGAATTAGGGAGATAGGGGGTAATATAAAGGCTATACAAATCGGTTTTCCTTCGGATCAAGTTTGAGTCGGAATCAGCATATCCATTTGACTTTAATAATAGTATCGCGCTGGCCAAGGTCGAGAATAACCTAAGGGCAGTTGTAAATACGCCTTCTATTAATTGTTAAGTGAAAGCGCATATAGTGCGTAGCTTGCGCGCGAACGGTATTTTAAAATCTATAAATAGGAATAGAGGCTAGAAGAGGAAGAATTTTAAAGCTAGTTGCTTTTAAAAGACATATAGAAAGGGAACGATTTAAAAACAGGTAACTAAAGGCTTTAGTATTTGCTAAAGCTAATAATAATACTTTAAGTCCATTTATACTAATAATATAAGAGGTTAGGAATTGCTTCCCTCCTATTAAAGAGTTAAGATCTAGCTTCGATAAGTCGCACTTTTGCAGGCCTAAGTAGGAGTCTTTTCTTAGGCCTTTTCGTTTTTCTAATCTTCCTCTATTTCGACCCTATTCTTAGTTAAGTCTAGAGTCGGATTAGCTTCCTTTGCATCTTCTAAGGCATTGATCTTACCTACAGAAGGGCATTCGGTCTTATAGTGATTAGTTTTGCCATAGGTCTAATAGGTAGCTTACTTAAAGGGTAAAGTAAGAGAATTAGCTTTAGCTGGCGTATCTTAGCGAAAAGGGGTAATAGGCTTTAAGGCTAGTAGCTTAGAAACTCAAGTGGTATTTCTAGCGCTCAGACCGCGAGCGGCCTTATTAAGGAGCGAACCGGATGTCTTTTAGTATAATACTAGGGTCGCTTTGCTTCTAGTCAAAGGGTTAAGAAGTTAGTTACTTCAGCGTTTAGCATTAAGGGTGTTTAATTAGTTAACTATAATAGTATAGTCCTTCCTTTAAAAGGCCTTAGCTAAAGCGCAGGTAGCTTTAAACTAAGGGGTAATCTTATTCTATATAAAGAAGAACTACTTAAATCTTAAGACCTCTCCTTAGATCGCGGTAGATTAGAATCGGGCCTGAAACTAAAGGAAAGTTTCTTTAAAATAACCGGCTTCTCTTATATAAAGGTAATAAAAAGTAGATTAAAATAGGTCTACCTCTTAGCTAGTTAAAAAGTAACTGCTTAGCAGTTCTACTATTTCTTAATAGTTTTGGAAAGGGTTAGTCTTTAAAAGGTACTAGGGTTCGAGGTACGTTTGGGCTTATCCTATAGTAGATCCTTAAATAAGGGCTTAGCAAGCTCGCTCATTCGGATATAGGTCGGCGTTGACTTGCAGTCGGTCTTGGACTAAAGCTAACTACTGCTTATACGTTAAGGAGGTTCTATTGTTAAGGGGGGTGATCTTTTTAGTCAGCTGAATTTTTAGCTATTTCGTATCTATATCGACTTCTAAAGGAGGCTGAATCTTATAAGGGTGGGTAGAATCTCGCTTAGTAGTCTAATATACGCGCTAAGCCGTCTCTTGGCTTTAATAAGCTAGGGTCTTTAGGCTAAAGATAGCTTAGGCAATCCTACTAATCTCGCTTTGCAATTATCAATTAGATTAGTCTTAGCGTTATATAGATTCCTTTAAACCTAAGACTATTCCTTATAAGACGTTCGGGTTTAAAAAGTCTCGTTTATCTTAGTTGGCTTAGCTGTATTATTATAGTCTCTTGCCTTTGGCAGCAAAGGAAGGTCCGGCCCTAGGGGCTGGGGTAGGGGTACTTCTTATAAAAGCTAGTTCCCTAAACAAACTAGGTATATTCTATATCTACTGACTTCCGGCTAGTAGGGAATTCATTTTACCGATTTTAGTTTCGGTAGTAATTCGGTTAAAAAGGGGTTCTATAAAAAAAGGGTTCTAATAGTATAGTGCTCTCCTAACTTTTGCCTATAGCGCTTTTATAAAAGGAGTAGTTGAGAAAATCCGGCTAATGAAAGCGTTCCTCGATTATATTGGTTAATAAGCTATACTTAAGCTCCTAGTTTGTCTAAAAGATCTTTAGGATCCTGACTCTATCGAAAGTCGAAACGACCGCGAATTGATTTTCAAAAGGGGTAGGATATTATTAAAAGCCGTCCCTAGCGGAGAAGGAACTTCTTCGTTTAATATAATAATACAGAACTGCTAAAGTGCAAGATTAAGTATAGGAGTAAGAAGTAGTGCAAAAGGCGTATTCTATAGGTTTAATATAAAGGAAATAAAGAAGTTAGAGAACCCTCTTTAAGGGAGAGCCCTTCTTCCTTATATATATAGCAGCTAGAAGCTCTGTTGCCCGTTTATATAATATTATATAAGAATATCCTTTTGCACCTTTGGGGTCGATTCGAGAAAACCCTGCATCGAATCGAGATTGCAAAACCTTAAAACGCCGTACTCCTAGGTAATTGCACTAAGTGGAGGTGCAGCCGTTACAGCCTTCAATTCGCGGGATTGTTCGCCGAGATCGTTGTGTAGGCGATTGAACTCGACTGCCTTAAATAGTATGATAAAGACCATATGGCCACCTTATATAAAAGTTCCTCCTTTGGCCTCGATCTTTGCGACCACTTTGTCGATATTAGTAGGTAGGCGTTCCTCGCTTTATATAGCTTTTACAACCGTTTTCTAGATGCGCTATTCAGAGGCTTTGAATCTGGCAGGCCTTAGGTTAACCTACGTCTCGCCTTAGTTAGAGATGTTTTATTATAGCTATCTTTAAAGGTTATTCCTTAGGAGTCTTAACTTGCTAGGTTATAACTTTCGAATTATTGCGCTATCCTTCTTCTTTATCGGCGTGCTATCCCTCTTTATCTTAATAGGCGTAGGTCGGTTATCTTCGTCGTTCTCGTTCTTTGACTTATTGCAGAGCTAGTCGAAAGGGACCTTCTTACTAAGGGTAGCGCTATTTCTAAATGGGAAAGGGGTCGGGGTCAGGGTCAGCAAGGCGGCAGGTTCATTATCTTTATCTGTGAATAGGAGGGGCATTAGTAATAGCAAGGCCGTAGGTTCGTCGTCTTCGTCGCTCTCGGATTCGCTATTCGTATTACTTATAGCTAGGGGGGAAGAGGTGTTTCTAGCTGGCCTAGTTAGCGTTATAAGTTAGTCGTCTATTAGCTGTTAGGCAAGGGCAGCTTACATAGGGTCCTCCTCTATTAGAAAGGCTATAGCGTCTTTAACTCCAATTATAGAATTGTCTTATGTATTAAGGGAGTCGGTAAGCGCGAGGGCAGGCGTAGTGGTCTTATTATTAGAGGGAAGGGGGTTATTTATTAGTTCGCTTATAGTAACGGTTGGTTAAGTAGTTTAGTTCGATAATATAATATATAGTGGTAGGGCGATAGGTCAAAAGAGCGAGTTGATTAATTTATAAAAGCAAAGCGAAGGTGGTAGGAAGGAGAAGTATTTATAAGGGAATAGATCTAGGCAGAAGTACTAGCGTGGAATTGAGAACAAAGGAATAGAATAGTAAAGAATAGCAAGTAGTAAGGCGGTGAATTATAAAAACAGTTTAAGGGAAGGTGGTCTTTATTATACATTCCAAATAGGTGCATTAGCGTCTAGCGCTTTATTCTTAGTCTTTATTAGGGTTGAATTGCTATAAGGGTATCTACTATTATCGCTAGCGCGTTTAGTAATAACCTTTATTCGCAAGGGCATTATCTAATAAGTGGTCTAGGTCGAGTTCGTCTTTAGAGGCGGCTTTTAGCCAGGTCTATAATCTCGCCAAGGGCCTAGGGGCGTCGGGGTAGTCAGAGTGGAACTTCTTAAGTAGTGTAGCCGCGTTCTTAAAGTTGCTAGTAGGATACTATTGATTATCAGGATCTTATTCTACTTAGCTAACTTTATAATAGAGTTATTTTTACTATATATCGGACGCTAAGATTTAATCGACTTCTTATTTCAGATAGGTATTAATAATAATAGGTTCTGCTAGCGGGTTAATCTACCTAAGCAAGGGGTTATTAGCGGCTTTCCTTAGTCTATTAGCGTAGAAGACGTTATATATTTAATAGGATAGGGGTAGGTCTACCTTATAAAAGTAGTAGACTAGACTAATGATTTTAAAGGGGCCTACGATAGGGAAGTCGAGCTTATCGGAGGGTCGGTCTGTTTTCCAAGCTCTCTTTATAATATATACTAGGTTGCCTAGGCCGAAGTCGGGTTAGCATCGCTTTTTATTTGCTTATTTGGATTATCTCTCTTAAGCTGCTAGCATAAATTCTTAGGCAAACTGGATTGCTTTATCGATTCTTCTAGCCTATGCTTGCGCTTCTTTCTTATTTAGCTTCTCTTAAGGGTTCGAGTGCTTAGTGGTATAGGCAGTCCAGTTAAAATCCAAGCGGGGTTTATAGCTGTAATCGATTATAGAGGGAGAGAGGCCAGTTGACTCGTTCGGATAAGCGGCGCTGGCAGCGTCTATAGCAGGGAGTAAGTCGGCCCAATCGTCTTAGAAGTAGTTAATAAAGGGGCGTAGTTGTATATTGATTATCTGATTAATAATCTCAATCTATCCGTCTATCTAAGCGTATTCGGAGGTCGATAGCTGGAGCTTGACCTACGCTAGCATCAATAACTCGTTTATAAAGTCGGAGATGAACTAAGGTCCTCGGTCGCTGGTAATAGTAAGAGGGCTCCCTTTAAACCTCTAGATATATTAGTAAAATAGGGAGGCGGCGGTCCGCGCAGTAGCCTTCTTTATTATTAATAGGCAGATATGCCGCTTAGAGAGTCGGTTAACTATAACGAATATAGTATCGCAGCTATTACTAGTTGATCTAAGAGTATGGAAGTCCATAGATAGGTCGTCCTATATACGCAAAGGGATAGGTAGTAGTTTAAGGAGTCTTAGCGTCTTATCTTAAGGTTTGTATAAACGTCGGCAGTTATAATAGTTAGCAATATACCTCTTTACATTACAATAGTACGTAGGCTACTAATAGTAGTATTAAAGGAACTGTATAGTCTTAGTTCTACTAGGGTAAGCTATTAATGTGCTATTATAGATTTAGTAGAGTAAGCGGGTGCGGAGATTGTCTAGTTCTTTAGGAACTACTAGCCTTCTATCGTATAAGAGTAGTCCGTCCTTTAGTAGGGTCTAAGGAGTCTCTTTTCTAATAGCTTTCTCTTACTCTAGTCGCAGCGACTTATAGGTTCGGTTAGCGTTAAGGACTTCTTCTATTATTCGGAAGTTATTAATAGAGGAGCGTTTCTTAAGGGTCGTAGGGTCGACTGAAGCTATTATAAGACGATCCTAAATAATACTAGCTAAGTTAAGAAGCTGTTGGGTTCTCTCGGCTTCTCTTACAGCTTTCTAAGTAGGCGTGAGTTCGTCTTTCTATAATAGTATATCGGCTATTATATTCTCCTTTTTAAAGTGATAGGTGATTTAGTAATTGTATTTTAAAAGTATGTCCATCTATCGGATTTATCGTTTATTAAAGAGTTTTTTAGTTCTAAAGTACTCTAAAGCCTTATGATCGGTAATTACTAAGAAGCTTAATATACTTTGCAACTCTGCGTCCTATTCTTTTAAAGCTAGTATAACCGCTAGTATCTCTTTATTATAGATTTTATAATGTGATTCCGCATTCTGCAATCCTTTAGAGAAGAAGGCGATAAGGTACTATTGTTTATTATCCTTGTCTTTTTAGCTAAGTACTCCGGCCGCTATTAGGTCTAAGCAGTCGGTCTCGATCCTTATTAGTCGGTGGTTTTTAAAGTATAGCAAGGTAAGCGCGTTTAGCAGCCGCTTCTTTAATTGTTCAAATGCGTCTTATTGTTCCTTAGTTAAGACAAACGTTAAGCTGGTCTCCTTTATCGTCAGCTAGTTAAGGGGGCGCGCAATTCGACTATAGGCTTTGATAAATCTCTAGTAGAAGTTGCAGAATCCTAAGAACGACTGCACTTATTTCTTCGTCGATAGGAGGGTCTATTCTTTAATAACCTTAACCTTAGTAGGGTCGACTTGCACTCTTTAATTAGTGATAATAAACCTTAGGAATCTAGTGCTAATGACTTCAAATTCGCACTTCTTAATATCGACCTATAGGCCAGCTTCGCGTAGTCTTTCTAAGACCTATCTAATATATTATTAGTATTCTTCCTTAGTTTTTAAGAAGATTAAGATATTATCGATATATATAGAGTAGAAGTCGTCTAAGTATTCTATTAGGACGGTATTAATATACTACTAGAAGGTAGCCAGGCTATTATATAGTCCAAAGGGGAGTACTACTAGTTTGAAGGAGCTGTACCTTATCTTAAAGGCTGCTTATATTATAGAGTCAGGATCTATTAGGATATGATAAAACGCGTAGCAGACGTTGAGCTTTATAAAGAGCGTCGCATTCCTAAGTCGGTCGAGGGTTTTTATAATTAGAGGGAAAGGGTATCGGTCTTTTTTAATAAGTTTATTTAACTCTTAATAGTTAATGCAGAACCGTAGGCCGCCTCTAGGTTTCTTTATAAATAGGACAGGCGATAAGAAGGTAGCATTAGACGGTTATATAAATCCTTTTTTCAAATTGTCTATAAGGTATTCTCTTATTTTCTCGAGTTTGGGCTTGCTTATTTTATATAAGTAGGCGGTTTTCATTATTAATAGTAGTCCTTTGAACTCGATCTTATAATTGATTGGCCGCAATAGGAGTAGCGTATTTGCAGCGCTTTTAGAAAAGCATATGACTAGGTTATAGAGGAAGGGTAGTAACTTGGCGCGTAACTTATAGGCCTTTTGAGGTCCTAGAGCGTTATGCTTATTAAGCGCGTCGGGTTCTTCCTCTTCTATTGTATAAATCGGGGTTTAATCTATTTCTAAGTCTAGTAGGCGAATGATAGCTTTGCATCGAGTTTAGATATAAGGGGTTCTCTTATCTCTTTTTTTAAAGAGGTGATCTAATTCTGCAAGCGTAATTGACCTAATCTTAGTATTAGTCTAATGGAGGCTAACTCTAAAGGCTAGTCCTAAGATTGTCGATATATCTATACTTATCAGTTAGAGGGTATTAATATTAAGTTCCTCTTTTTATTATTTGTAGTTAGCTAAGCGGGTATCAAAGTCTTATATCGGCATATCCTTAGACTTAGTCAAAGGGTCTTTAAGAGCTTTCGGCGGTTTAAGGATACTAGTCTTATTAAGCTATCGCTAGTCTTTCCAGTCGGCGTCCTATTGATCTAATTGATAAATATTGGGCCAATATAGCTTCTTTCTCTTATAGTCGACGATTACGTCTTATTCGGCTAGCCACTTGCGACCTAAGATTATATTATGCGAGCCTAAGTCGGCGGCTAAGAAGAACTATCCTTTGAAATTGTATTTATCAATTGTAATATCTATTTATATAACCTATCGAATAGCCTCGCTAGGTTGTCTATTAAATCCTTGCAAAGGGATCAGTCTCTTAAGGTAGTAAGTTAGTAACTTTAGCTATATAATTAAAGAGAGGAGTATCTTGCGATTAATGATTCTTAAGGTATTGGCCCTATAGTCTATTAAAGCTATTAGGTCGGTATAGCGCCCTTTTTAATAGAGTCGGCACTAGGTTATAAATTGCTAGCCTCCGATTAGCCTAGATAGGTCGACCGATTCTTAGTATCAGTTGCGCTCTAGGAGTAACACTTAAAATCCTAAAGCGATTCGTTTCCCGATTCCTTTATATCGTCTATTATCTTAATATTATTCTTTAGTTCGTCGCAGCCTTTCTCTACTAGTATGATCTTGTATTATTTAAGGCAGTCTTAGCTATAGTGCCCTTTTTGTCCACACTTATAGCAAGTATTATTAGTCTTTAGGGTTCGGTCGTAAGGGGTGCGTTTATTGTCTTTAGATACTAAAGGTCTAAGGGTAGTGCTTAATTCCTTTTGGAGACGACTTAAGGCTCGTTTATGGCGTACGGGTCCCATTTATTATAAGGTGGAAGAGGGCCGGTTAGGAGTTTTAGCCCGATACTCGTTTCGGTTAGAGCGTTATAGTAAGAGGCAGAGTTATCGGTTCTCCTTATCTATAAACCATTCGGCTAAATCTCTAGGGTAGTTGAACTTTCGGTCAGAGAGTTGCTTTAGAAAGGACACTTTTACCTTATCCTAGAGCGCCTTATATTGGTCGCTAGTCGACTTCCCTAGCTTAGAAGCTAGTTTGCAGAAGTCGGCCTAAAAGGCTATAAAAGGGGTATTTCCCTGTTTAAGCTTTATCTAATTGTCTTTAGCTGTCTATCGCTCTATTTCTTTACTAACTCTATAGGCCCTTTATAGGATTTGGAATAGCTGCGCAGCTGTTTCAATTTGTCCGATAGATCCTTCTATAAGCCGATTTCAGATTAAGCTTCAAGCGTCCCTTGTTATCAAACTAGCGGCATATGCTAAGGCGACTGATTCGTTAGGGAACTCTATATAATTAACTTTTATCTTTTACTATATATCAAAGATCTAGTCCTTAACCTTAATATCTCCTTTACTTAAGAAGGGGTTTGGATCCTTGATCTTTACTAGGCGGACCTAGCGACTAGGTTTAGAGGTTCGACTCTGTCCTTTAAAGTTAAGGGTATTAGAGTAGGGTTCCCTTTCGATAGGCTGTCTAAGCTAGGCGGTAGGGGGATCTCTATAGGGATTTTTAAAGAGAGGTCGGCTTTATAAAGTAAGGGTAGCCGGCTAGCTGACTGAGTTTATATATTATTATTCTTTTACTAAGTTCTTCTAGTACGCGCTAGTCTCCTAGGTCGTTTTAAGCTCTTCTTGCAATTGCGCAGTTATAGGTGCGGTCGCTTCCTCTATTCTTTAAATATAATTATAAAAACTCTGAACTACCGAATCTTATTATTTAATATATTAGTAGTAGTATTCTATTAAGCGTTCCTCTACTACTAGTCGATCCTTATATATGGCAGATCTCTTGCCTGCCTTAGTTTAGAACCCTAGTAATATAAAGAAGTTGTCTCTTTTAGCCTTTACGTTAGCACAAGAGATAGGTCGGATCAAGGCTTCTCGTTTGGAGGAGGTTGATATATCTTCTGTATTATATAAGGTTCATTTCGAAAAGGGGGCTGGTCAAGGCTCGCTAGCAGAGTCGGCCGGTGTCAGAGATTTATTGTCCGTAGGGTTTTAAGAGGTATCCTCTCTAATTGAGAGGTTGCTCAACTTAGGAGGTGCTAGCGTTATTATCTTAGGGTTGATTCTCCTAAAGTAAGAGGTCCTTATATAACGTTTTTATCCTATTAAAGGCTGTGGTTAGGAAATGCCTTAACTTATAGATTTTACAATTTCTTTTTAGAGTTAGCTAAAAGCTACTAACTATCGATAGTTGTTCTAGCTAAGTCCACTAGCTCTTCTTTCGATTCTTGAGTTTGAGAAGGGATCGAATGTTAAGGCCGTTCTTTAGGTTGCTTCTATATATTATAGGAGTCGGTCGGAAGAAGGGTCTCTAAGGGGGTATTAGTCCTCTGCTAGGTATATTATATCGCCTTACAAGGCCGGAGGGGGTATAAGCTTTGAATTATATAATAGCAGAAGCAAAGCATAAGTCGATAAAGTCACTAAAATCAAGGCTATTAAATCGTATAAAATTCAAAGCTAAGGAGTATGTATAAAGTAGGAAACCTCTCCTTTAATATGCCTCCTTAGCCTAAGACCTAGAAAGGTCGATTTCTACCAACTACTTATATTCTGCCTACTAAAGGAAAGGTATAATTATAAGACGTCGCATCTACTATATCAGTCACAGGTGCTTTGACAGTTCTCGTGCTCCTGTCGCGACCATGGTACAACCGTGCCGTGACAGTTAGGACTAGATCTTTCCAAAACCGTCCAACTTATAAGAGAGATTGAACTAAATAGAAGCTAAGCTAGTAGTAGAAAGGATGCACTTAGCTTAAGAAGTAGCGAAAGGCAATATAAAACGCGCTTAAGAGAAAATGCGTAAGTTTATAAATCAATACTAAAAGGAGATTAATTAGAAACCTAAAGATATAGTCTACCTTTTAATAAAAAATCTTAAGAACTACTACCTTAATAGGAAACTGGCTAATTAATAAGATAGTCCTTTTAAGGTTTTTAGGAAGGTAGGCAATTTATATTAGATTAAGCTACCTATAGGTTCTATAATATACAATATCTTTATACTAAAGCTACTATTTAAAGATCTGCAAAACCCTTTACTAAGTTAGGAATAACCTTAGCCTATTATAGAAAAGATCGCTAGGTAAGAAGAGTATAAGATATTTAAGATACTAAGTGTACGCCTATCTTAAGGGAACTTAGAGTACTAAGTCAAATAGATTAATTATAACCTTAATTTAAGTTAGTATTACGCCTTAAATTTTACAAGATCCTTATATAAGATTCGCAACTTTTATTAGGCCAATCCTATAAAGCTAGGACTACTTTAAAACCTATAAGCTTGGCTAAAGGCTTAGGAAAGTAGCATAGATAATTACAGTCACTTGGAAGATAATAGGCCAGATGCGAAATAGGTTGGTAAATAAATCTAAAAATACAAATAAAAAAAAAAAATAAAAAAATAATAATACTAGGCCTACTGCCCCCCCCCCTTACAATTCCTTTAACCCCTCTTCCTCTGCGCTTAAGGAGACGAGCTCTAACTCTATTCTAAAGCTAGAGCTCGCCTCCTATCTATACTCCTACCTAAAACGACCTTGACCTCCTCTTGCCGCCGCTGGCGCCGCCCTATTAGCCGCTGCGCCTAACGCTACCTTTATTATTATAAGCCCCTCTCCCCTTATAAGAGACTCTACTGCTATAGCAGTCCGCTCTACTAACGCAGTAATAGACCTTAGGAGGCTTAGTATAGTTCGGCTGGATTGCTTTAACCTCGCTAGCTAGGACTTAATAAGGTTGCTACGCTCTTATTAGAAAGTCAGCGATCGATTTAATACTAATTTAAATTAAACTTATAGCAACTATCGCCTAAACTGCCTTTAGCTAGCTTATTATATGTCGTGCAGAATGGGCGGAGTCTCCACTTATTCTGGAGACCCTCCACGTGACTCCTGCTGAGTCATAGACTCTCCCTTTTCTTTCCGAAGTCTCCTTACCATACATACACTAGATAACAATACAATCAATCATCTTCATCCATATCTGCGAGCCTCCTAAGCGACCCAATGAAGGCCCTCCAGCCGACCGCACCACAGTTATGAGCCCCGTAAGCACTTTAACATGCTTTCTCTTCGCATGCAACCGGCTGGAGGGCCCTTCGAGCTCCTGACCGACTTTTCGAGTACTTATAACGACTCGAAGGACCTTCATTTTCAATCAACAAATCTCCATTTTCCGATCGAACCTCATTTGCAAACCTCATTTACATACCCAACCTTTTTCACCAGACTCCATTCAAAATGTCTGACTCTTCGAGCATCTCCGAGCCTCGCCTCAACACCTCTGCCTCCTAGGTGAAGTGGTTTAGTAAATACATGTTCTTCGCCAAGCTCTATAACATCACCATTTTTGCCGATCCGAGACTCCCATTCAAGTCAATCATGGAGACCGAGCCTCAAGCTCCCTCCATACAGGAGCTCAAGGAACTGGAAACGGCTAACCTCCGCGTAGCACACGCGAGGTCGTGTAAAGAGTATGCAGCGACTCCATCCGAACAGATTTACGCCCGCTTTCCCCTAGGAGACCCGTCAAAGGCTCCTCCTCCACAGGCTTCTTACAAAGGACATTAAGGATGAATATGAAATCCTAATAAAGGAGCACCACCTGCGCAAGGAAACTTAGAAGACCCAACGCAAACACTACGAGCTACTCCTAGAATGGGTCTCCAAGACCGTCGACGGAACGCTCCTAGCTTCCGCGATAGCTCAAGCACAAATCCAAGCTGAGAAGCTCTCCTCCTTAATACCTGATGGAGACACTCCCATAAGTGGAACCACTGCTGACGACCCGCATGCCAATTTGGTCAACCAGCAACTCTCACTCCAAGGCCTAGTATCCATTTTAAAGCGTGATATTGCGCCTTCCGACGAGGCTATTCAGTCTCAGACGAGGCTTCAATACCGCGACGTACTACGCCGAGGCAAAACTAGGAGAACCAATACTCAGCAGTGGATCCGGGAGTGGCAGGAGGCGTACCGCCTAGCAGAGCAACACAGTCTTCCTAAGATCAAAGGGAGACTGGGAGTTACTGACTTTTTAGACTCAGTCGCAGTGAAGATCAATCCGAGTTGGGCGACTCGCCTGAAGGAGGAAATCATCACTGACGAGCAGATAGGAACCCCGTGCAAGCACGACCCAATGCAGCTGAGCCGCGCCCTAGCGGGCATTGAATCCAATAGAGCGATCGATAATAAAGGGCTAGCAGTTTTTGCTACTCGAGAGTCTCTCCTAGATGCCGAAACCCCTTCGCAGGCTCCAGCGAGCAGCTCCCGAAATCGCTCCACAAGCTCCAAGAGGGAGATCAGGCCCAAGTGCCCTTGTGGAGGCTCTAAAAATCACTATTGGAAGCCCCAGGACTGTCGGAAACTGTTGTATGCTATAGACGGGCGCAAGGAAAACATAAAGGCTCTCCCCTCGCGAGAGGAGGTCCTACGAATACGAAAGGCGTTAAACGCAGGAGACCAGTTCAAGGGTCTCCGAGCATGGCTCAAGGAGAATGACATTGCGGTAATAGCGATTGACAAATTCAAGGGAAAGGCTTCAGCCTCTGGGGAGGACGG